>WWET01001339.1:348938-362791 GCA_011038615.1 Limnodynastes dumerilii | reverse complement strand
ATATTCTACTTCACAGACACACACAAATCACAAACACGCAATTGTTGTCATACTCTCACACAAATCCGCAAAATTGCATGAATTATATACGTAAATTAAACTATGAACCTACCTTATAGTGGATTTTGATGGACTCATTCCCTTCTCCTATCTCATCTGGTCCACAATCCTAGCACAGCTCAATTCCCCTTCATTATGTAATACAGAACAGAAACACAGACCATGACTGATACTGACACACACACTCCCACAAATACACGTAACTGTCATCACACACACACACACACACACACAAAAAATACACATAACTATTGTCACACACACAAATACACATCATTATTGTCAGACACACACACAAATACACATAATGATTGTCACAAATACACATAACTCTGGATACACACACCCACACACAGTTATATAAACATCCCATGTGTGATGGGTGTGACCTCCCCGTGACACTTCACATATCTTAACACTAAAAAACACACCGACTTTATTGGGAATTAAACAAATTTTATTGAATTCACTTACTGGATTGGTTAAGCCAATTAAATATGATGGGGGCCAAGAAAGCAGGTACCTCTGCACAGTGCTTCTTTTAAGCACGAGGCCGTCCATATAGACGTGCCTACAACTTCAGGCAACAAACAACAGAGTCAACAACCAAATTCCAATCAAATATGGTTACCTCTTGTAACCTTGGGTGATGCCAATGGGCAAACTCTGACTCCAAATTAACCAACAAAGCAACACAATGCTAAAATAAACAACCTGCTTTCCGCTAACCAACAGGAATCCTAAAACTCCTATCTAAATCCTATGAAGCATTTAAGCAATCAAAAAACAGGGAAGGGAGGGTGGGAGAATCCAGAAGGAGAAAAGGAGGACGTCTTAGGGTCCAGACTGGTTTTATTCACACAGAGGCCCCAGCTCCTCCCACTCCCCCTGGACCAATGAACGACAACCAAGGTGAGTGGCACAATTCACCCCACCACACGCAGGGAGTTTACTTGAGCTTGGGCTAAATTATTAGCCCACCACTTCTCTAAATGTCCCATGTGTGATGGGTGTGACCTCCCCATGACACTTCACATATCTTAACACTAACTTAACAATATAATAAAACACACCTACAACTTTGTTGGGAATTAAACAAATTTTTATTGAATTCACTTACTGGATTGGTTAAACCAATTAAATTTTATGTGGGCCAAGAAAGCAGGTACCTCTGCACAGTGCTTCTTTTAAGCACCACTCGAGGCCATCCATATAGACGTGTCTACAACCTCAGACAACAAACAACAGAGTCAACAACCACATTCCAAACAAATATGGTTACCTCTTGTAACCTTGGGTGATGCCAACGGGAAAACTCTGACTCCAAATTAACCAACAAAGCAACACAATGCTAAAATAAACAACCTGCTTTCCGCCAAGCTGGTCGCTCATGACTAGCCACTGTCACCATCAACTCAACTCAAACTAAGGCTAACTCCTCCAACTATATCCTTCAAAAATAAACAAATACCCTCATCTGACATATGAACGCCATCCTGTCTATCTATATAGGTGCAACAAATCAAAGCGTATCCTAGGGTGGTGAATAACAGAACCCCCAACCTTTAAAAGAAAAACTTTAACAGACCTAATAATCTTCCTACGGACCTTGTCTATGACTGCCCCATTACCCGGACAACGCCACACGCGACGAGGGATAATATCCTACCAAAACCACTTGACCGCGGGCCACCAGCTTGTGGCCAGTCAGAGATCCTCCTTGATGGCCCAAGAAAGCTCAACCGCCGGGATGAGACCAATATCATTACCTCTCATGTGCCAAACAATAATATCGGGACGCTGTTCTACCAATATATCTCTGGCAAGGCGCTCTAAAACTGCAGGCCACAGCATGCCTCTCACTCCTTTCCATACCACCTCCCAATTTCTAGGCAAAGGCCAATCTGAAGATATCACAAACTGCCCTGCCCAAAACACAAAAGAGTGCCCAAACCACCCATCTCCGTGGGACAACAGCTGTGGGGGAAAGAAGGAACAAAGTAATGAGCATTTGAAGAATTACACATGATCCAGGTCCAATGGATCCAGGTGAAGGTGAAAATCTAAAGTTGACCAGGGCAAGACTATATTGACTATTGGGAACTAATGAAGCTGCCACCGGTAAAAGTAGGAAAAAGCCTTTCATGCTCCATACACCTGGCGCAGCGGGTCAGTTAATCCCGGGAACCATGTCTGTTCCGCGGCGGGGAGGGAGGTATAACTGAAAAAGTACAAAGAATCCAAAAACCATAGGCAAGGACCCTTAAAGACCACATATATAAGTGCACACCAAATCACAAATTAGATTGTATCAATCAAAAAATTCTTTATTTTATACAAATTTCATGTGTCCTTAAAATTCAGACTCCAGACAACATAAATAGGAGATGATTTTGTTATTTTCTTTTATTTCTGTTTGCAGTAGGTCAGGGAAAGTTACGAGTATAACCGCTGCTATGGCTATCAGGAATTATTATATGTATCACCTTGGATGCTGAGACGGGGTTCCTTTGTTTCTCTTTTTACTAAATGTTTGTATTATGTGTATTTATGTTGTCTGGAGTGAATTTTAAGGACACATGAAATTTGTATAAAAGAAAGAATTTTTTGATTGATAGAATCTAATTTGTGATTTGGTGTGCACTTTTATATGTGGTCTTTAAGGGTCCTTGCCTATGGTTTTTGGATTCTTTGTACTTGTACTGCTATATGAATACCACTAAGTAGCACCCACTCTACATGAGCATTATGAGACTATGTGGAGTATCACTTTGAGTTATATGTATTAGGCTGGTGCGGGACAAGTTCTTGTTCTTTTCAGGGAGGTAGAACTACCTACTAAATTTTTAACCAAAACATTAACAACATCAAACCGATCATGGAGATGTTCATCCCCTTTCTGCAACCCACATAGGTCACTCCTTTTCTTTTTCAACAAGCGGCCGAAGGTAAGTTCTATACGCTTGTGACTTCCAACGGCCTATCCTTTTGATAGCCTCCATTGGAAGACCCTGGGCCACTGCTGATGAAGCTGCCCTGATCCGGAAAGAATGTGTGCCGTAGTTGGCCGGGTCCAAACCCATGCGTACCAGTGTGTTCTGAAATACTGATAGAATGAAAGCAAGATCACATTCTTATGCGCAAACCAAACTGGGCATTCTTGTAGCATTTCAACCGCAAATTTGAGACCCCACTCAACGGGGCAAATCTTAGGATTGGGGTGCCTTCCTAACTCCACCCAGCGACCCCTCCCCTCCTGGTCAGTCTTCCCCCTATGTATCTTGCAAGTTATGGATTTGCTATGGGGATCAACATTACGCGCTAAAAGGCCCGTGGTCAGCAAGCTTTTTGAAGCCGTGAACCGTTCTCCAATGCGGAAGGCTCCTGCATGTACAAAACTGAACGCAGCCTGGAACAATAAAGTTTCATAGCTGTCGCTGGCCACCAAAGCCACCGTATAAATCAATTTTGCAAGGCAACTAACTGACAGGGGGCGTCTAGAGTCAGGTGGGGTAGGCCACACTTTAACCCACCCCTTAAAGGCCTTAGATACCATAAACCCCTTAGTGACATCAGGTTCGCCGCACAACTTTGACCAGAAGGCTATGCCCACTAAAGAGGATCTAATGTGGGAGCGCGCTCTACCTCTATTAAATTCCCGCAACATAAAATCATACAGGCAGGATTGCAAGCTGTGAGCCTCCCTACCCTAACTTGAACAGAATGCCAGCCAACTTTCCCATGCGGATCGGTACCTCCGTGCAGTAGATGGTGCTAAAGTCTTTAGCACTAACTCTTCTAGTTGTGACCAATCACCTGCCAAACAGAGATAGGGCAGGGTGTGCCGGTCCGGCTTGCTTCGGGGGCTAACTGATGCAACCTAGGCCAATCAAACCTGGAGAGAGCGTCCGCCAATCCATTGTCAACCCCGGGAACATGAGCAGCCCAGAAGTTAATGTTAAACTGAAGACATCTCAAAACAAGATGTCTAAGTAAATGAACCACTGGAGGGTCGGGCGCACTATACGAAAATTTCCCCCCTATTCTGAAAGAGACAAGCCCATAACTCGATGGCCACAGCAATGGTGAAAAGTTCTAAAAGTACCATGTTTTTATTCCAACCATCCCTGAGCCAGAGGGTCGGCCAGCCCTCTGCGCACCAGGAACCCTGGCAATAAGCCCCAAACCCCACACCTCCAGCGGCGTCCTTATGCAGCTGAAGCTCCACATTAGAGACCGTCGGGGCGGGCCAAATGCGAACCCCATTGAAATCCGTCAGGAATAAATCCCACACTCCAAGATCCACTTTCAGATCTTTGGACATGGGGATCCGTGCTTTGGGGTCAGTGATGCCAGCTGTCGTGCATTCAAGCCTGCGGAAAAAAACTTTACCAAACGGGATGACCCGACACGCAAATCGGAGGGACCCTACCAGAGACTTTTTGAGAGTTAAGCGTGGAGCTGACACTGCCATTTAAAGTAATTAATTCAAGTTAATTAAAACTTTTAAGTTATCGACTTTATCCGATGGGAGGCGACAAAAGCGCATCCCTTGATGAACGTTGTGCCCGGCAGCCCTGGGATGGCGGCGGAGAGGAACGACTGGTGCAGGGAGACTCCTCCTGACCGCCGGAGGTAAGCAACTACGGCGCTGGGGAGGAGGGGAGCTGGGGAACGTCTCTCCTCTCCAGCCCTGGGATCCTGGCATCCCCATGACGTGGTGTGCCCGGGACCACACCGATGTCAGAGTCCCTGAGTCGGGCAGGCAAGGCAGCAGCTCTGCAGGGCTTAGGCATCATGGGGCTACAAGTGGGGCACATTTTATATATTTAATGCTATATATAGGTGAAATTAAGAGGGAGGTGAGGGGGGGGAGGGGGGACTGGGCTGATGGGGCAGGAGAGCTAGCAGGGAAGATGTGTGAATGTATGTGAGCATGCAAATGTGATGTATATGAGTGAGTGAATGCAGTGACTGAGTGTGAAGTGATTGATAAGTTTAGCAATACAAGATAGAATTAACACTTATTCGTTTCCAGGCACTGGAGACTGCAACCACAGATTTCAAGAATACAGAAGGAGAAAAGGAGGATGTCTTAGGGCCAGACTGGTTTTGTTCACACAGAGGGCCCTGCTCCTCCCACTCTCCCTGGACCAATGAACGACAACCAAGGTGAGTGGCACCAATCGGCCCTTGATCTGCAGTTGCTGCGGCTTATGGATAGCAGCAATAAATTGGAGATCTCTTCCTATGTGCTATTAAGTAGTGGTTTACAGCTGCTGTCCAGGAGCCACACACCAGACATTAAAGAGCTACATGCAGCATTTAGACCTTTACTGATATGACACCATCACCATCTGGGAGGCAGTCAGATATTGCTTGTGTCTGTTCTGAACAGAACAGCAGGAGGAAGGATGGAATGACAATGGGGAAGCAGAGAAGGAGGGATGGGGGACTGTAATTTTAACAGAACTGGGAATCAAGATTTCTTCAACTATTTCTTCAGTGTGTGAATGGCAGGCTGAAGCAGCACACATTGCTCCCCCTCCTCTCCTGTGTGCTCACTGAATGAGGCTGGCATGACCTAAGGTTACACCAGTATCATTCACAGCAGAGGAGGAGAGCAGCAGAGGGAAGGAAAAAAGCAAAGGTAAGTAAAGGATCTGTTCTTATTATAAAAATAGGACGGGATACTGACCTTTGTTCGTTTACTGCATGCATGGAAGTCAGGCAGCTCTCCCTTTCACTTGCCTCTCTTGTGTGGACTTTAGGGGCATCCGAAGTAATTTTTGGATGCCCCTATTTCAAAAATCCCTCGGCACACTCACCCATTAAAAAAAAAAAATTCTAAAGAGTAACTTTTGGCTGTCTCTATTTCTATAAGCAGCATATCGTACCGGGGACTGCAACTGCATATGCAATTATTTAGAAATTCCTACCTGACCCTAATCTCTTTGGTAAATCCTTGAGTGTATCGACCTTCCCTAGAGACATTATAATACCAATAATAATAATAATAATAATAATAATAATAATGGACCGGATTCAGACTCCTGCATGCTTTCCGTACGTGCAGTAGTCTGTCCGTCCGACAGAGAGAGGGAAGTGAACGCCCCCTGTCACAGTCCTTTCCTTATGAGCCTTGATATGCTAGTGTTACTATCGTGACACTAGTGTAACATCTGGAAGGCGCATGGCCCTCCAGTGAAATCATGAAACTTATGCACCCTGCATGCTTAAGTGGTATAACCTTATTAACTCTGGATCCGGTGAAATAATAATAATAATAAAAGTGGTTTAAAACTTTTTCCCTTTAATAAATATTTAATAATGATGGGACATTTTTGACATATTTTGAAAATAAAAGTATATATATACCTAGGTATATATATTGCAGCGGTAAGTTTGGATTGAAAGCAAACTTTATTAGCGCTGCCTCCCTTGCGGGATATTGGGGCATGGGTATTAGGTGGTGGTACAGCCTATGTAGGGTAGTAGGTATGTTGGTATATTAGGAGATGGTACACAGGCTCCAGTGGTGGAGGGATTGAGGGAAGGGGCTGTAGCAAGTAAATAGGTACGCTGTGGTCATAGGGTGGATAGGTGGATATAGAGATAGGATTGATGTGTCTGGTGTGTAAAATAGTGGGTTGAGAAGTGACAGGTTCCTTAGGAATGTAGTCACAGTTCTTGAAAAATAGATGATGCTGCTCAGTCTGCCTCGGTGGGGTGGTGGTGGTCCGTGCTTCGTAGGTGGAGTAGTGCAGGTTCAGGTAGAGTAGAGAGGGGGAGATAGGTACCAACAATAGTGTAATATTGAATGTAACAAGGAGAAGTAGGTATGCTGGTAGCACTCACCCTCTCTGTGTCTTGCGTATAGGCGGTGAGATAGGTCTTTCGTCGTCCTGATGGTTCTCTGGGGTTATGCTTGTCCTCTCCTATGATATGCTGCAAGGGAGGTAAAGGAGAGAGCGGTGCGCGCCTAGCGCGATTATCCGGTGGTGAGAGCGGGCAGGGGTGGGGGAAAGAGAACTGCACTCACCCTCTTTGCGTCTTGATTGGTAGGCAGGGTATACGGGGTATACAGTCTGGATGCTCTTAGCTGCTGTCCTGGGTGCCGCGGGGATCCCTTGGGCGCTGCTGGAGATGGCGCGCCTGTTCCGGCTCTTCCCGATGACGTCTTCCTGTTGCGCCTGGATGACAAGTTCCGGTCCCGGCGTCCACGCACTGCAGTGTTCCCTGGGTCCTCGTGTAGTGCCCGCTATGCGGGCTGAGTAGTTCGGAGGCTATTGTATTAATCAGGCTTGGATGAAATGCTGATCATGTGCTTTATTCTCACAATAAAGATATATACACTTGTTGTGTTAATGCAAAATAATGTACCAACGCATTTCATCAACAGAGTTGACTTCTTCAGGAGTAGTAGGCATCAACCCAACCCCCTCCAACACAGACTACCATTCTTCATAACATGAATTCATCAGTTTCCCATTAACTTTGTGATCATTCCCGCACAATGCCACCTTTACCCCCTCCAGGTGGCCACTCAGTAGCACTGCAGGCTACTTACATCTCCACGGTAACCCCCCTCCAATCCTCACCCCCCTCCCATTGGAACCACCCCCATCAAACGATTGGAGGGGGGTTACCGTGGAGATGTAAGTAGCCTGCAGTGCTACTGAGTGGCCACCTGGAGGGGGTAAAGGTGGCATTGTGCGGGAATGATCACAAAGTTAATGGGAAACTGATGAATTCATGTTATGAAGAATGGTAGTCTGTGTTGGAGGGGGTTGGGTTGATGCCTACTACTCCTGAAGAAGTCAACTCTGTTGATGAAATGCGTTGGTACATTATTTTGCATTAACACAACAAGTGTATATATCTTTATTGTGAGAATAAAGCACATGATCAGCATTTCATCCAAGCCTGATTAATACAATAGCCTCCGAACCACTCAGCCCGCACAGCGGGCGCTACACGAGGACCCAGGGAACACTGCAGTGCGTGGACGCCGGGACCGGAACTTGTCATCCAGGCGCAACAGGAAGACGTCATCGGGAAGAGCCGGAACAGGCGCGCCATCTCCAGCAGCGCCCAAGGGATCCCCGCGGCACCCAGGACAGCAGCTAAGAGCATCCAGACTGTATACCCCGTATACCCTGCCTACCAATCAAGACGCAAAGAGGGTGAGTGCAGTTCTCTTTCCCCCACCCCTGCCCGCTCTCACCACCGGATAATCGCGCTAGGCGCGCACCGCTCTCTCCTTTACCTCCCTTGCAGCATATCATAGGAGAGGACAAGCATAACCCCAGAGAACCATCAGGACGACGAAAGACCTATCTCACCGCCTATACGCAAGACACAGAGAGGGTGAGTGCTACCAGCATACCTACTTCTCCTTGTTACATTCAATATTACACTATTGTTGGTACCTATCTCCCCCTCTCTACTCTACCTGAACCTGTACTACTCCACCTACGAAGCACGGACCACCACCACCCCACCGAGGCAGACTGAGCAGCATCATCTATTTTTCAAGAACTGTGACTACATCCCTAAGGAACCTGTCACTTCTCAACCCACTATTTTACACACCAGACACATCAATCCTATCTCTATATCCACCTATCCACCCTATGACCACAGCGTACCTATTTACTTGCTACAGCCCCTTCCCTCAATCCCTCCACCACTGGAGCCTGTGTACCATCTCCTAATATACCAACATACCTACTACCCTACATAGGCTGTACCACCACCTAATACCCACGCCCCAATACCCCACAAGGGAGGCAGCGCTAATAAAGTTTGCTTTCAATCCAAACTTACCTCTAGACATAACTCAGAGTATCATTGGGGTACTCTTAAGCAAACCCCAGCAGCGCCCCCCTGACCCACCATCCCATTCCATTTCATTGTGTCAGAGCGCTAAACCCTTTATCTTAATATATATTGCAGCGCTTATTAGGAAAGGATTGAAGAAAATATATGTGCATATAAGCAGGCTCTGTTGAAGGGAGATCGAAAATAAACAGTAACCTGTATACTAAAATGACACAATTTATTGACTATCAAGCATGAAGCTAAAAATATAATAAATAAATAAAAAACAAACAATATTGTATAATTATTCATAAAACCGGAGCTTGCAAATAGCATATGAATTGAGCTATTAAGTATTGGGCTGGAGCTGGGATATTTCAGGTAAGGGAAGTCTAACAGTTCATCCTCTACTCACGGTCCAAAAGGATCTACGAATGGACTTACTGCTGACCGCATGAATGTCCGTTAGCACACGGTACGATGTAACCAAGACCAGAGACTAGGAGTCCGTCCCCCCACGTGAACAACGCCAGGAGACCGATATTCCTTCGTTCTGTCAGGTGGGTATTCAGATTTCAATTTGGTTCAGTGATCCTTCGGTTGATGTATAATACGGGATCAGATGAATTATTATGCCCCTTTTAACAGGTTCCACAGTGAGGAGGAAGTTGAAGGACAGTAGAGGTGGCCACCTTTCAGTTGGACTGCCTGAGATTTAAGCACATGATTACCAGATCCACTCCAATCGCGCCAAAGAACTGCTCAATCAATATACAGCTCCTATGGGTTAAAAGCTCCACGTGTATGTTACTGACGCGTTTCGTCCGTACCAGCAGACTTTTTCAAAGTAAGGTATCTGAGAAACAGGTTGCCGTATATATAAGAAGTGTGTACACCTGATCGGTGATTAATTAGTTGGTTAATTTAAATCCGAGATTTGATTATAAAGTAAAGTATTCAGATAAGATTGTTATGTATATAAAGATAACAATAAATTGTAATAAATTGTACATCAGTTAGTTCATTTGATTCGTATCATTATTTTAAATTGTTTTATACATTTCTAACAAAGTGGAAAAGATTGCCATTCATTTCAATTCTTACTCCTAGTTATTACATCGCTCATTAGCATAATCAAGAGTGAACAGAAATGTGAATTCCAAAGGGCTATCTTACAAAATAAACATGCACAATTTCATCTGTAAATTTCGTAACCTTAAGGTATGTACTGGACAGTCAATTATATATTTTAAAATACAAAAGTGGAAATGAAGAATCTTCCTATGCCATTTATAGGTTAATTTATTACTACTTCTCTGCTAACAAAATGGCTACCTGCAGTGTTACATGTGTTTTGATCTTCCAAATATGAACAATGCTCTCTATTCATGGTGCTGTGTATGTGTTGAAAGCATTCATGTGTTCCATAGTATAGTTTTCAAAATAAGTACTGTTAATATGGCTAAATGTAGCGTTTCCTTGGTAATTTGCTCAGTTTGCTTGGAATTCTATTTACAGAAGGTTTCCTCCTTGACATTTCTGCACAACATATTTGATGCTAGAGGATTGTTTTTCATCCTGCATTTTGAGAATGTAAAAAAAAAATGCAGTAACACAATAAATTCATATTTTATTAAAAATTGTATTTTACCTTTATAAACGTTTTGTCAAACAAATGTAAAAAACTATAAAGGTTGTCTTACAGTAATATGTCCTCGTGCTCATGTCATCATATTAATAAAATGGAACAAATAAAATGTCAAACTTCTACTATGAATCATTAAGATAGGTGTAAGACAACTGCTTAATGGGAACTACATGTACACCTCTTTTATTGCATGGGCTGAAGGCATTAGCTAGTATATGCCGTGGCCAGCATTTGAAAAGCAGTAGAGGAGAGTTGTGATTTCACTCTGAGGAATTATAGGAGACAGAAAAGTGTTATTGACTACCTATGAACACAGCTGGAGGACAAAGAGCTCCTGAAGGTGAAGGTGTAGTGCTAAGGAGGGTAAAAACCCCACTAATACAGTCTGAGTACAGCTAATCTACAGAAGGAGCTGGCAAATGAAGCAGTACCTTTATCAACTAGCAATGCTTTGAGAGAAATAGAACTAGTCTAGTCTAGTCTAGTCTGCATCCTTAGTGTACGATGGTTGTTTTGTGACATATGGCTGTAGGAAATTATCTATGCATCTGAACAGAATGGATAAAAGTGAATTGATGCCCAAATTATCAGATGACTGGGTGGATTAGTTCTGTCCTTATGTATTTTGGGAAGAAAATAGAAGACCAATATTTTTGTTTTTTTTACTTGTAAATAGGAAAATTCCCCATTCACACACCACAATTATTTGTGAAATCACTTTATTATATTTTAATCAATAAACAACATTAAAACTCTGAGCAAAAGTGTCAGCTTTATTACTACACAACTACCCATTCCCAGGTGCTGCAGCCCGCAACAGATTCTAGAAGTGAGCAGCAGACACCCCCTGTGAGAGCTGCCTCTACGTGGGAATTACCCACCATTCTTGTTAAGAGCCATGCCAGCACCACCCCGGGAAAAGATTCTAAGCCAGGAAGAGTGTGTAGTAAAGCCGACTACTGTTCCACAGATACTAGAGGAGGAGCTGGGGAACAACACCCCAGCAAGCATCAGAGAAGAACATACCCCAAAGATCCAGGTTGAAGGTAGAAGGAACGAGACACCCAGAGACAGGAGGAAGGCAAGACGCAACGGGAGTGGTAGAAAGAAGAAATGGGGGAATATCCTAAAACCAGCGCTTGGCGGGTCAGCTAAGGAAGTGCCAAACCATATACAATATACAATGTAATATACAAAATGTATATAGAGAGTACAATCCACTTGATGACCTAGAAGGTGATGTACCTTGAAGGTAGTGTCCTTATCCCCTCTCGGGGATAGACACAATAAGGTGCTGCTTTTAGAAGTAGCGACCGCCGAAAACTCATTTTCGTCTGTCTCTATTTTGAAAAGGCAGCCATTTTCAATTTTTTTTAGAAGGGTTAAATATGCCGATCGGAAGCCGCTGGATCTGTTGCATTGGAAGCCATTGGAGAGGTGAATAACTGAGTTGAGGTGTGAGGTGTGTAACGCCGGGGAGGGGAGTCTTGGGGTTAGGATGTGGGGAATGGAGTCTTAAGGTCAGACTGCAGAGAGGAGAGGATTAGGGTTAGGGTAGTAAAAGGGAAGGTTTAGGGTAAGAATAAGGATAAGGGTTAGGGTAAAAAAATACTTACCATTCGGCGCATAGGCTTTTGCTCCCAGGAACATTGATTGCTTTTCCTCCTCGAGGCAGAAGCAATCGATTTCCGAAACTATTCTAATTCAGTGGTATGAAGCGGCCCTTTTGAAAAAACACCAACTATGCACATCTTTATGGTAAGTATGGGGTTCAATTTACAGTAGCATTAGGAAGGTTTGTTATTTTTTTTTAATTATATTTATAACAATTTTCTGGTTCCTCTAAATACTGCTATTTCTTCATGCCCCCCTTTTTTGCCATGATATTGTTTCATTTACTGCATTCTACGACCCATAATTTATCAGTTTTTATTTTCTTTTAGTCTGGCACCTGCAAGATATTTTTCTTTTTAAAGGCTGAATTATTGTTAATGCTTTTATTTTCATTATATTTCATTTTGGTTTATTGTTCTCTATCCAAGTATTAGTTAAAGTTATGTTTTAATTCTTATGGCTTAACTCTACACTCTTAACTCTATCTGCTATGTCAAATACTTGTGATGTGTGTGCCCCTCCAAACTGGCCTTCTTTTATCTTTTCTTTTTGTGCCTAGTTTTTAGGGGTTGTAATCATATTTCCGACGGTAAAAATACAGACGATAAAAATACCTCCACGAGGGTACCGGCGGTGAAAATACCGACACCACAAAAATACCGGCGATGAAAATCCCGACACCAAAACAATACCGACGATAAAAATCCCGACACCAAAAATATACCGGCGAAAAAAATTACCGGCCCCTAAAAAATACCGACATAAAAAAAATACCGGCACCCAAAAAATACCGACGCATAAAAAATACCGGCAAAAAAAAAATACCGGCAATTTAAAAACCCTCCCGCTAAGCAGTACCCCACAATAAATACTTACAGTTATAATCCCGACCCCCATGACGTCTGGTCAGGTCCTGATGTTTAGCATCGCGCCAACAGACCTTCTACATGCAAATAGCAAAGTGCATATAGAAGGTCTGGGCGCCTGCAAAACATCAGAGCCGGAATAGACGGCATATAGAAGGTCTTCACGCTATGCAAAACATCAGAGCCGGAATAGACGGCATATAGAAGGTCTTCACGCTATGCAAAACATCAGAGCCGGAATAGACGGCATATAGAAGGTCTTCACGCTATGCAAAACATCAGAGCCGGAATAGACGGCATATAGAAGGTCTTCACGCTATGCAAAACATCAGAGCCGGAATAGACGGCATATAGAAGGTCTTCACGCTATGCAAAACATCAGAGCCGGAATAGACGGCATATAGAAGGTCTTCACGCTATGCAAAACATCAGAGCCGGAATAGACGGCATATAGAAGGTCTTCACGCTATGCAAAACATCAGAGCCGGAATAGACGGCATATAGAAGGTCTTCACGCTATGCAAAACATCAGAGCCGGAATAGACGGCATATAGAAGGTCTTCACGCTATGCAAAACATCAGAGCCGGAATAGACGGCATATAGAAGGTCTTCACGCTATGCAAAACATCAGAGCCGGAATAGACGGCATATAGAAGGTCTGGGCGCCTGCAAAACATTCAGAGCCGGAATAGACGCCATGTAGAAGGTCTGGGCGCTATGGTAAACATCAGAGAAGGAATAGACGCCTTGTCTGATGTTTAGCATAGCGCCAACACCACCTACATGGCGTCTATTCAGGCTCTAATGTTTAGCATCGCGCAAAGACTCTTCTACATGCACA
>WWET01001339.1:321301-331301 GCA_011038615.1 Limnodynastes dumerilii | reverse complement strand
GGGGCCCGTCTTGGGAGGGGGGAACCGTCTGAGGAGGAGGAGGGGGGCCCGTGTGGGGGTCTGCACACGGGCCCCTTCATTTCTAGAAACGCCCCTGGGTTAATGCCTGAAATATTACAAAGTTAAGTTAAAAGTTAGTTAGATTATTAAGTAGTGGCAGCTCTTCCTTTATTGGGGTAAAAAGTTGTAGATTAAAAAGAAGCTTATCTCTCCAAACCAAGAAGAAAAAACAGCTAAACAGCTGATGTCTAATTTAACTTCCGATCTCTTCCTTTTAAAGAGAGAAGGGATCAACATAAGTGCTTCATCTTTTCATTCCTCTGAAGAAACTGTCTCCTATGAAAGTGAAACGCGTTAGTTTAACCTATAGTGATTATCTGAACTCCAAGGTGTGGGGACACTTCATCAGGAGCAAGCAAACTGAAATATTTTGGAGTATAGAACTGTTAAAAGAATCCTCTACACAGCCGTGTGAGTGAACAGCTGAAAATGTAAAAAGCGGATGATTAGTCAGAGCAGTACTCGCTGTTGAACCGTGCAGCCTCAGCCGCGATTTGAACTCCCGACCGTGCGTAACAAACTATACTGTCTATTTATCTTGTCGGTGGTTGAAGCTTACTATCAGCAAAGAAGTCTTACACGTATGGAATAACCGTATGGAATAACCCTGTTGTGCACAACATTAAAAACGCTAAGAAGTTAATTGGACGCAAACATTTTAAAGATCAGTATTTCCTTATATCTATACTCCTGTTTTAATAACTAACGTGCACAATTCACAACTTGCAGCCTGTGTTTGATTTCTCTGGACTTCCAATTAATTAGGTTTTGGATACATTGCAACTCCGATAACAACTAAAAGTTTGTAGTAAGAGAATACATTGTATCTTGCTCTCACGCTATTAACAGCAGACTTAATCAGCGATTATACTTCAGCAAAAGGACTGGAGAGCATTATAAGTCTGGGGACTTAATTTTTTCAGAGAATGTATTCCTTTTAGTGTACCCCACGGAGATCATGAAATATAGATAATTATATTTATATGAATTACATTTTTTAAGGTTGAAATATATTGCATATTTGTGAATGCATTTTAAAGCGCTCCTCATACATTGTGTCTTTTTGTTTTTAGTTGACTGGGATCACACAGATTCTTAAGGAGTGAGCTGCTAATTTTGAATTCTAATTTAGATCATAATTTTTACTCTTTTTGTATTCTCTAATTTTTTTCTAGTGCTTACACATATATCCCTAAAAGAATATAATTCTCTTGCACTAACATGCTGGGAAGATTCTGAGTACAACTATTCTAACAGAGGGATTTGGAGGATTCTGCCTGTGGAGGACCTGGAAGCGGGTGACCGGCTGTATTCCATTAGCCTGTCCTTAAGAATGGGTAAATACTGGGAAAGCAACACGGACACCAGGGACAGATAGGAGGACTCCTATCCCTATATTAAACAAGCAAGCAAGTATTCCATAGATATTATCTAACAATTAGATTAATATTAAGAGGCTGCTTATCATTGATATTGTTTATTATCAATACATTTTATAGCTAATCCACTTTTAAATATTTTTTACTATTTTGCATCACAATGAAACTGTTTCCGGTGCCTGCTTATCATTATTGCACAGAAAACGATAAACTGTACCCAGCGCTAGAAAAGTTGCTGCTGCTACCAAGAGATCAAAACAATTGTGTTCCACCACACAAAAAGAGAACTTGTAGAAAATGTGTAACGATCTCTAGCTGCGGCGCTACTTCTGTATATAAATTGCAGAGTCCTAAATTCTTAAGGCAGGTGTTCAGGAAAATCAGATCACTTGAGTTTTTCTCCTTAATTAATGAATCCTCCCATCTATGGATGAGCTCTCATATTGCCACAAAAACATAGAAACGAAGAAAAAAAAATGGAATTAAAAAAACCACCTTTATAAATAAAAAATTGCAACATGCCGTGAGATGAGGCATACAAATATTGCACTAAAAGATTATTCAGGAAACCGGGCAGAGGGGAGCATAGAATGGAAAGGTGCGTACCTAGCTGCGGGCTAAGGACTCCAGCAGATGGTGTAAGGGATCCTGGCTGGGAGACAGTAACCACGCGACTCGGGTAACGACTGGATGCTGACCAAGCCTCGTTGCTGCGGACACCGACGCATTTCAGCCGCCTGCTGCGGCCTTTATCAAGGTGAGTAATCAAGTTTATCAAGTTGCAAATAGGTCACAGGCTATATTAGGTAGTTGGGGCACTAGGCCCCTGTAGAACATGGCATTAGGCCCTATAGAGTGAGATCAGAACACCAGCTCCTTGGTGTAGCAGAGAACTAGGCCCTGGGTTAGTAGTTAAGGTTGGGCACTATTTTTAAACATTATTTAAACACCCATGTTTGTTAGCAGATGTTGGGCCTTTATTAAGCTCTAGGCCTTGTTATCAAGTTGGGCGTTAGGCCTATGTATGGTTGGTGGGTACTAGGCACATGGTAGGGCATAAGCAATAGACTAGAGCAGAGGATGGTAGGCTCTGTATAGGGAGCGTTAGGATCTGGTAGTGGGTGGAGCTTGTGCTCATTGTGGCCAAATTAAATTATTGGAGCTTCCTCAGCAGAATCATTGGGAAGACTATAAAAATAAACAGCTAAGAATGGAGAGTTTCATGGCATTTTAATATATGTTGATGCCGCTCACACAATCACTATAAAAAAAGATTTAGTAATTATGGAACACATGACTATTAAACACTTTCACTAAAGCTGATCCTGATCTGTGAACAGTAGTGACCCCTTCGATTCTGAGTTGGTAGGATAAGAATCATGAATGGTTTTAGATAAGATATCAAATATATGAGCAAACAAGTCACCAAAGGGAAGAATTCTTTGAAAAAAATGGCGTTCTCAATCCCATCCTCAAGTATAACAAACATGCATGTTTGCCTCAGACATGTGCATCTTTTCACATATATCAGTCATAAACTCAGCTGTGCACCACTTCCGCCGCGGCTGCGACTATTTCCAGTGGGCGGCCATCTTCTTTGGCGCGTCCACCGGTGCAACCACTCATCTTGGTGAGCCCCACTTGCAATCGCCATGGACTGTTGCTATGTCTGTACCAGCTATTGATATTATCCGGTGCTTCAGACTCAGATAGACATAAGTGAAGGCATGGGAGGAGAGAGAAAACAAAAGTGAGTAGGCAAATAATGTATTCAAACATGTAACACTAGACAAAATGAAACACTAGATTAAAAACGTAGGAGAATCAAGTCTCATATAAGGTGCTGACACTAAGAGCAGGTGGAGTTCGTATCCAGCGATCAGAGAAAAATCGCTGGATACGAACTCTAGAAAAAATATGGTATCCCCTCATCTGACCATTATAAATATGTGCAACTGTGTCACTGGATTAGATCATGTTCTAGAACACTAGGGGTGCTGCAACCACCACCAGAACCATTTTCCTCTAGACTTAAGCCAGTTGGGGGTAGGGGAGCAGTATCCTTCTGGTACCGTCAACTGATTCAATCAGGTGATCAGGTCAAATTCAAAACTCAATTAGCATGGGAATCTGACATTGGCAACACTCATTCAGCAGACGATTGGAGTAAAATTTTTAACACCACCCATAAAATGTCTAAGTGTATTAATCATGCTGAAATGCATATTAAACTCTTATATAGAATGTACCTTACTTCGGATAAACTGCATAGCATCTAGCCCACCTAATCCAAATTCTGTTGGAGAAGATGTAACTGTATAGGTGATATTTTTCACATCTTTTGGAGCTGCCATTCTATTCGTCCTCTATGGAAGGCTATTTTTGACCTAGCTAACAAGGCTCTTTGCCTTGAATTGAACTCCTCTTCAGAAGTGGCCCTACTACACCTTTACCTGCAGCAGCAGCCCCCCACATAGTCGTTATATTTTAGGTCACATTTTGATAGCAACCCGGGCAGCCATTGCCCAAAACTGGAAATCCCCTGACCCCCCTCCTATAGCAAAAATGATTTCCAAAGTTCACTATAGTTTCATGATGGAAACAGAAGGCATACCATATTCCACATCTACCACCTCCCCCACCATTAAGTGGTTCGATTGGCGGGAATATGAGGTTTCAGTTGAAGGAGCCTCTTTGATCCCATCCCACATCGACACAGATCCCATGCCGTTTAGCCTTAATGAATAACCATAATAACCACAATGTATTGTAGGTCTTGATTCTTTACGACCTTCCCAGTATACTAGTTTTTCTTGTTTGTTCATTGTAAATGATAAATGCTGATATTTCTTGTCCTCAGTATCTCTCTGTTGCATTGTTACCTATATGATGTACCCTCATCCCCCCCACTCCTTTTTATTTTGTGTACCCCCTTACTGAAAAATACAACAAAATATCAATAAAAATTATTGATTGAAAAAAAAAAAAGAAAGAAGCCGTTTGCGGTCTCAGGGGCATCATTCGGCAGGGGGTACAACAACGGTGGAGGTTTCTGCTGCAACACCAAACATTGAGGAACCGACCCCTTCTACCAGCAATGCTCAGAAAAATGCAGTACCTGTTAGCAGCAGTGGTTCCCAGGGTGAGTCACCATCTAATGTAAAGATTGATGATTCAGATGAATTGTATTTCTCTTCCTTTTCATCCTTTACGCCTCAGTCCTCTGATTTTTCACGGCGCATTCCCCACAGTTTAAGCAAAGCAATCAATTGTCATTTGTGTCATCGGGCCCATAAGCGCTGTTCAAGTGCGTCAATACCGTCTACTGTTCCTATAGTAGGAATGGTGCAGTGTGAGAACACTGCGTTGCTGCAGGGGATTAGACCTCAGATGCGTGTAAAAATCTGAAAGGGTCACTATGTCAACGTCTTCATAATTACAACAGAGACTAAAAAAGCTTTGTATGATGTGCGCAAGAAGGGGGTGACCTGAGAAAAGAACTACCATAATCGCTGGTTTTACGCTTGGTGCTCGTACATAGATTATTTGGAGACCAGGCCTACAGAATATAGAGATATTTTGCGTCACCAGTATCTGGTGCACAAAATAATGGTTCACACTAAAGGTAATGCCTGGCGGGTGTATGATGAGCTGTTCAGGCCTAAAAGGGATGAACAGGTGAGCATGCAATTTGGGGTAAAGGACATGGAGTTAAGCTTAGAGGTTACCCAACAAACTCCGGAAGTTGGTGAGGATTTACAAGACAGCAAGCGCTTTCCAGGGAGCGGGCATTGTAGCGCCCCTTCCACACCCAAAGCTAAATGCTATGGGTATAACAACTGCTCTTGCAACAGAGGCAAGCGTTGCACTTATGCCCATGCCTGCCTGCGTTGCAATGGTAGACACCCCACAAAGAACTGTTCCAAAGCAGCCAATACCTCCTTGCCAAAGCTTACTGCCCTTTCTTCCTCCAATAGGCAAGGCGCCATCGCCAGTTAAGCTTTCCAAACTGTCTGAATGGCTTGCTAGGTATCTAATGCAAGACTTGGTGGATTTTCTTTTGCAGGGGTTCTTTTTCTCCCAATTGTTGGGCCGGTAGTTGCTTATAATGCTTATATATGCCTCGTAATCTGAAATATGCATTGAAATTTCGGCATATTTTGAATGCCAAAATTAAAAAGAGTTGGAGCGTATGTGTGGCCCATTTAAACAACCCCCCAATTCAGATATAAGATTATCTCCGATAGGCGTTGTTCCAGAAAAGGCCCCTACAACATATGTTGTATTTAATACCACATATGTCATTTTACCTGGGACTATCGGTTAATGATGCCATCCCTGAGGCCTCTGCCCGCATGGTTTACCAGTCATTTGAGTCTGCTGTCTCGATGGTGTCTAGCTTTGGTCCTGATACTCTCATGGCCAAGGTGGACATAGAAGAGACTTCTCACCTCCTCCCTCTCCACCCATCTGCCTTTAAATACATGGGTTTTCTTATGGGTGGTGAATTTTATATTGATTGTTGCCTACCATTTCCTGCACATACTTTGAAGCTTTTAGCACTTTTTTGCATTGGTGCATTGTCACGGGCACAGGGCATTCAGGCTTGGCTTATTATCTGCATTATTTTTTAGTTGTGGGCCCATCAGGGCTTTCCAGTTGTAGTGATATTTTGTTTTCCATTACAGCCCTATTCCATTCCCTAGGTGTGCCCATTGCACATTAAAAAACAGAAGGCCCATGCACTAGGATAGCTTACTTGGGGATAGAAATTGATACTATCGCTGCCCTCTGCTGCTTGCCGGCTGACAAAATTTCCCAACTACATTTACGCATTTAGTCCGCGGTTAAGTCCAAACATCTGTCCTTGCTTAATTTGCAATCCCTCATAGGTTCTCTTTGGTTTGCATGTAGAGTTATACCTGTAAGGAAAATATTTTACCGTCACTTGGAGTGCGCTTCACCAGGCGTTCAGAATCCGTGAGAATGGATCCAATTGTCCAATAATCTTAAGACAGATCTTGGAGTGTGTGATTCCTTCCTGCGGACCTTTAATGGTGTGCATTTATGGCCCTCCCCTACGGTTTCCAACACAGAGTTACACCTGCTAACTGATGCAGCGGGTAGTTCTGGTTTTGGCGCCTTTTTCCAAGGGGCATGGTGCATTGGTGCGTGGTCTTATGTGTGGCAGCTTGCATGATGAACTCTTAATTTGGTCCTCCTTGAATTATTCCCCATATTGGTAGCGATTGAATTGTGGTCGGAACGCTTTCAGGACAGGGACATTGTTTTCCTTTGTGGCAAACATGTTGTGGTTCAGGCCATTAACCATCAAAGTGCTTCTTTTTGGCCTATTATCCGGCTTTTGCGGCATTTGGTGCTTAGTTGCTTGCGGCATAATATTCGATATTATAACAAAGTGGCGGATGCACTTTCACGGTTTGACTGGCCTCGTTTTCAGCGCCTGGCACCTGATGCCAGCTCTACACCAGCCCCCTCTCCTGTTTGTGCTTGGCAGGTGGTGGGAAAGGCCTAGAAGAATTAGCATTGCAGTCAATAGTGCTGGTTGCACTACCTCACTATTGGACATCTTGGGAAGCCTGGTGTGTATTTCAGGGACAATGTCAGCGGTCTGGATGTTGTGGAGCAGATTGTTTGCTTAATTTTATGTGGGGTGAGTACCTTTTAGAGAAGTCTCAATCGTTCATGTGTTCCACCTAATGGCTCCTTCTTTAGTAGAGATTATGGGGAGAAGGATTATACCAAACAGCCTTTGATTGGTAAAGCACTGAAAGGCTGGGCTAGGATTAGACCCACTCCCCCTGATTCCAGACCCCCTGTTTCATATGACAACTTGTTTAATTTGATGTCAGTGCTTCCCAGTGTTACTAGTGACGACTATGAATCAGCGCTATTTCAGATGGCTTTTGCATTTGTTTTTGCAGGGACATTTAGAATGAATATCTCCTCTTCTAAGCACTCTTTCAATTCTGTCCTCTAATATTGTATTCTTTCCAGATGCGGTTTATTGCAATATTCACAGGGGCCAGATAGATCAGGTTGGCAGGAGTTGTTGGGTTATATTGCAGTGGCAAGTATTACCGGAGGTTTGACCGGTTACTTTGGGAACTCGATTTGCCAAAATGTGACCCTCTGGTTGCCTGGTCTGGCTTGCTCACGTGAATGGTGTTCCATTAACAAGATTTCAGTTTAAAGCTGTTTTTAAGAAGTGTTTATTGCAGTTGAGTTGCCCCCTGAGCAGCATGGTACACACTCCTTTTGGATTGGAGCGTCATCCACTGCCGCAGTTGCAGGGGCTTCCTCTGATGACATCAAGCATCTCAGACAATGGTGGTCAGACACTTTTTTTTTTTTCGAAAGTACAGTTGTCCTCTCACAACGGATTGATGTGTTTTTATATTTGTATTAGTAGCATGCTCCCTTTCTTACCTCTCTCCCATGCCGCATACTTGGATAGGCCTTCAGACTAGCTGGGGGCTTCTCGCCGCATCTCGGTGTTGGGGCGTGAAGGGATTTTCACTTATCTTAAAGAACATCAAGTAATTGCAGGAATTCAGGATGGAGTTGTTAAAAGAAATTAAACATGATTTTCTACAAGCTTTTGAATGGTGGCCAAATATTCATTGGATTTGGTCTAATGTTCTTCCCCGGAGGGTATGGAGATACTCCGACAATGGCCTGGTGATGGACGGTAAATTTAATCGTACCGTTAGGAGCAGCTGGGTTTTATGGTTGTTTCACATCCCGTTATTAAATATGATCAGGTTCATTTGTATAGGCCGGACGGAGTCCATCTCTCTGATCAAGGAAAGTTGTTGTTAATTGGTCATATTTTGGAGGTGGTTAAGGGTTTGCTTTTAGATGATGGTGGTGGAACCGGGTTTTAGGTGTCTGGTTTTGTGGCGGAAAGCAGTTACATTGGGCCAGATCCAGAACTATGCCCGCTAGCGTATTTACACTTGCCGTAGTTGTAAAAATGCTGTTTTTCATGTTCTGCGCATGTGCACGACAGATGTTACGACCAGAAACTCTGAACGTACTTACGAGACTAAGGTCAACAGCATAACTACGAAGAGGTGTGCCAGCCTTACGACACTCGTAATTACGCTTTGGAGGCAGGGTGAGGTACGTTCAGCCATTACGGCCGACAGCAGTTACGCATTGAAAAGTTAGAGTAGGGTTTGGAAAGCGTAAAATCTACAAAAATACGTATGACCAAGGGGAGTGTCTAGGGGAGTGCATAGTAATTATGAAAGCGTAAATACGCTACGCATTGAAACATAACCTGAGCGTAGGTCTGGATCAGGCCCAATGTGTTTGTGTTTAATGTTAAACAGTTGATTTTTTTTTCTCCTTTGGCGCAAAGCGGAGGTTGCATATTGGCGTTTATAAGATAATCGGTCATATGTAAGAATCGGCATGAGTTTGGACTTGCATTCCAGGGGTGGTCCCTTGTTTCCCTATTGTATGGGACTGCGCCGAGGTGGAAGGAGAGCCATTAAATCTTGCTTGTGTTGTATTGTATTCAAATGTATCTGCTTTTATTGCCCCCATCAAATTAGCTAGTTAAGGTTAAAATTAAATAAATAAATAAAAATAGACATAGTCAATAAAATTTAATTTTTAGACCCAACTGCAAGTTTCTGTCTGTTTATTGTGTTTATTGGGGAGGTCAACACTGGGTTACGGTTAAACCATGTGACGTTTATGCTAAATAATATTGTGGACACAACTCTACGCTACAGAATTGCAAAATTGCTTGATAGAGTGTGTCATTGAGTAGTCAGTAGTAACACTACAAGTAAATATTCTGTCTAAAAATGAAGCAGAAAAAAGTTCTTGTTAGGATGTCCACTACTTTGACAAAAATTTCTAGACTAGTACTACACTCAGTTAGTGTAAGGGCGTCTTGCAAACAAAATTGCACAGTGCATTGTGCAGAGCACATAGCCACCTATATTTTTTAAATAAAAAAGAGAGCCTTAATAAGGGCTGTTGGTTTCCTATTTAACAGCAGATCAAAATCACTATCCCACAAAAGTGGAAAAGTATATCACTAGCTTAGTCTATAATAGTATATGGACCGCAGAGCTACAGCACACCACATTGTTTCACCACCAATCTCTTATCTAACATGGCTCCAAAATCATGAGGGAGTGCCTTATAAACACTCACAAACATGTCAGAACAGTAAAGTATAAACGTGAATCTCTCTAAGTCTCTTTTTAGGTACCTTCTGCACTTACGAGTGCCATAGGGCTACCTTATCTATCCATGCAATGTCCGCACATTGCCTATCCCCGGCTCCCCCTCCCTGCCCTTCCAGGCTAATCTGAATTCCTCCCTCCTTCCCACTTTTCTCTAATCACTCCCCGAGGCAGCATTACGACGCCTCTTTCTACTTAAAAAGTACCTAACTAGTATGTAGATTGCGTAAATGACCTACAATGCATCCATAGAAGGTAATTTACTAAGGATCCGCACCTAAGAAGTGTCTGCTTCTTAGGTGTGTGAATGTGGTCCACTATGTGTATGTAGGG
>WWET01001339.1:278127-300716 GCA_011038615.1 Limnodynastes dumerilii | reverse complement strand
AGCCGCACCGCACTTAGAAAATTTCAGCCCAGATATGAAAACCCACTGCGCATGCGCAGGGTCTTCATATCGGGGCCGGAGTCTTCTAAGTCGGACGCGTCTGCTGGACAGGTAAGTCTTTTTTTTATAGCCGCACCGCACTTAGAAAATTTCAGCCCAGATATGAAAACCCACTGCGCATGCGCAGGGTCTTCATATCGGGGCCGGAGTCTTCTAAGTCGGACGCGTCTGCTGGACAGGAAAGTTTTGTCTTTTTTTTAACAGTTTTTAATGTTTTTTTTTTATTTTTAGAAGTTTAATAAAAAAAAACACATTTTTTTAACTTTTTTTTTTACATGGCCGCATCCACCGTCATTCCAGCGGTCTCCCCACACACACCCCGCTTTTCCTCCCCCTAATAGCGGCTATTAGGGGGAGGAAAAGGGGGGAATATGGGGAGATTGCTGGGATGAAGTCTCTAACGCCATCCTCAGATGGCGTTATTTTTTCCTTCACTGCCGAATCAGATTTTTGGCAGTGAGGGATAGTAACTTGTAGTTAGTGCTGGCACCTGTTAAGATCATTGGGCCAGCGAATCTTTAAGAAGTGTTTGTGCATCTAGTAAATTTTAAAATGTAAATTTTCAAGTGATAATGAGCGTTTTAGTGTTAAAACACCCATTATCACCCGAAAATTTAAATAGTAAATGGAGCCCATACTGTCTACTTTTAGGACATTCTGTGTGTATTAATACTGTACATTTGATCTGGGTAAGCTGTATATACAGTGTCATTATAGGTATTCTCCGTTTTAAGATTTATTATTAAATTTTTTTACTCAATAAAGATTTGTCTACAGCAGTTATATCTTTTTGTTTAGTTTGGTGGGAGTGAGTTCTCTCCCAGTGATTGCAGCTCACTAACTGTGACATTATTAATATAAAACCCCTTTTTTAGTGCCACTGAGATTATTTTTTCACTGTTTTCCTTGGATGGAATAACAGCTGGTGTTCCCAGTGTAATACCTACCTCCATATTTTAATTTTATTCAGAGTAATAACAGTGCCAGATGCAGTGGGAGGTAATTCATAATAAGTAAAATGCTTAAACAGTCTGCTGATTTATTAGAAACAGAAGAACATTCGTTTCTGTAAATATATAATAGGACATACACAGAAGATCAATAGTTCATTCAGAATATATTCAGAATATAATTTATATAGCTATACAGTGTTCAATGACAGCAAATGTATCAGTTTTCACTAAAGAAAAACAAACAGCTTCTAGTAACTTTCTGAGGTAAAAAATATCTGACAAAGGCTGAGGAAAAATTTTTCCTGACACAGACTCCTCTCAGAATCTCTGACTGAATGTCTAACTGACTGAACACACTGAGAGAGTCTCTGACTGGAATCTGACAAATGCGTTTTAATGTGAATAAAAAGTAAAACATACTATGTAAGTGGCACACGTAAAATAAGGTTATACTGGTATATTAGGTATAAAACAGCAAAAATGAAAAAAACAGACTGGTTAGTAAACAAGTTGATACATACATAACAGTTGTATAATCTATATATTTACAACTATACAATTCTATGTAATTTTATCTGATGTTAACACAACAATCTCAGAAATATGAGCAAAGTACAACTATTGTAGAAAGATAAACAAGTAAGTAGAGACCTGATATTTCATTTTAACATTTTATTCAAAATGGTTACAGCAGCTTATGGGGGGGGGGGGGGGGGGGGGTGTGAGAAGAGGACAGATGAGAGGGTAGTTGGGGGAGAGAGCCAGAGAAGTGCATTGCTACCTGGCAAAAGGGGGTATAGGGGATCTTATGCAAGTAGAACCACTGCCTTTACCATTAACAGATTCTAGAAGAAGGAAGAAAGGGAAAATGAAATGGAAATGCACTGCCAGCACCCAGGGAGCTAAACTAAGGAAAAGAAAGTGACTAGAAATGGTCTTGCTTGTCACTTACTGGTGAGGGTCTAAGTCATTTCGGTTGGATTGAATTAACTCAGAATAGCGGTTTGTGGACTTGAACCAGTAAAACCAGGTATCCCTGAATCGTTCATTCCTCGTTCCAGTGTCTGAGGTCAAGTCGTCCATGTCTAGGTAGAAGTCGGTCTTTATCAGCCATTCTCGAATTGTGGGTGGATGGGGGGCCTTCCAATGCAGTGGGTTAAGGGCTTTGGCCGCATTGCTGAGGTGCCTCAAGAGAGAGCGTTTGTATTGGGAGACAGAGCACTCATGCAGGTTGAACAGCCAGAAGAGGGGACCAGTTGGTACTGATTCCCTAGTAATTTCAGAAAAGAGAGAAAAAATTGATTCCCAGTAAGGTTTAATCCTGGGGCAGTCCTACCAGATATGTAGAGGGTCACCGTATCCCTGGCTACATCACCAGCATTGTGCAAAATGTTGGGGCAGCGATACCACCTAGAGAGTAGCTTGTATAGGGTCTCCACCACCGAGACCCTCACCGAACTTATCATGGTGTGCTGGAAGATCTTGGTCCAGGTGCTCTCCACATTGGTCTCTCCAAGGTCCCTCTCCCAGGCTTTTGTGTAGCTAGGTAGATTAGGTAGCATGTCCTCTAGCAGTAAATGATATATAGAGGAAACTGTGTGTGTGTAGGATGTTGCTGTGCCACGCAGTTGTGCTCAAAAGTGTGGAGTTTGGAAGATTATGAAATCTGGATATATCACCAGTAGTCTTGGCCATGGAGGTTCCATTCTGACTTCAGATCTAGGAAGGCGCGAAGGTGCCCCCGCTCCAAAAGTTGGCCGACCCAGAGCAACCACCTCTCCTACCAGTGTCGAAAGGATAAAAAAGATGTAAGTAGGGAGTACCTGAAGTAGATGTTTGGGCTTAATCTGAGTTTCTGTCAACATTGTAGCATCGGGGAGATGGTGGGGTTATAGGTCAAAGACAATCATGGGACCCATGGGAGAAGCGTAATGGGAAACCCTACATGAAATTCCTCAATTTGAATCCACTGTTTGGATTCAACTCCACGGGTCCACTCCAGGACCCTATTCAAGAGGGATGCCCTATAGTACCCAAGAAAATGTGAGAGTTGGAGACCTCCCCTGTCCCTTGGGAGGGTCAACACGTCTAGTTTTATTCTGGGGTGACGCCCATTCCAGATGAATCCCTGTAGAGTGCTTTGTAACTCACGGAACCACCTAGGAGGAGTCGGAGATTGGAAGTTTCTGCATTAGATACAAGATCTTAGGTAAGGTGTCCATTTTTAGAACATTGACCCTCCCAATCCAGGACAGGTGCAGTGGTGTCCAGCTCCGGAGGGGTCCGGAGAGGTCTCTAGTTATGGTGGTTCCCAGGTATTTAAGTTGGGAGGGATGCCAATTAAAGGGAAGCGAGGCTTTAAGATTCTCTATTATGAATCCAGAGCTGTTGATATTGAGGGCGGTTGATTTATTAAAGTTAATTTTAAAATTAGATAGGACGCCAAGCAACTAAAATTCTTGAATGATCCGCGGGAGGGAGACAGTGGGATTTGACAATGTTGCTAGGACATCGTCGGCGAAGAGAGAGCCAGCTTATATTCCGTTTGTCCTTCCTTAATTCCGGAGATGTGCGAGTTGGCCCTGATAGAGCATGCTAATACCTCAATACACAAAACAAAAATTAAAGGCAACAAGGGGCACCCCTGTCTAGTTCCATTGGAGATGTGCACTGAATCAGAGAGTGTGCCATTTATTCTAACTCTCACAGTTGGGTTTTGGTACAGTGCCATTATTCTCTGCAAGCAAATGGGACCTATCCCTAGATGTTTTTAGGGTGCCCCGCATGAACTCCCAGTCTACCCTATCAAAGGCTTTTTCAGCATCAGTCGAAAGAAGAATAGAAGG
Organism: Limnodynastes dumerilii; assembly: GCA_011038615.1. Classification (NCBI taxonomy): domain Eukaryota; kingdom Metazoa; phylum Chordata; class Amphibia; order Anura; family Limnodynastidae; genus Limnodynastes; species Limnodynastes dumerilii. The sequence goes on along the minus strand of WWET01001339.1, from coordinate 296,857 downwards.
GAGGCCCATGTGAGTAGCATGATGATTGAGGTCCAACACTTTAATGGTGTTGTCCCTCGCCTTTCTCCCCTCAACGAAGCCCACCTGATCTGAGTGCACAACTCCTGGAAGTAGACTCTGAAGCCTATTTGCAAGCATTTTTGCATAGAGCTTGAGGTCCACATTGAGAAGAGAGGGCGATAGCTGAAACATTGGGCTCCCTTCCTTTTGGTATGACAGCTATATGTGCCTCTAACGACTACGCAGAAATATGATTTTGTCATTTGTAATGTATTCTTCTATAGAAGGTGACTCCTCCACACACCCTCTAATAAGGCCACAGTGGCCCTAAGTACAGGTGTGTTGTATCAACAGTTGTCCCCACACAAAGGCAATATAAAGAGGCAGGGGAGGCAGGCAATGCCAGCTATTAAAGACCAGGGACCAGATTTACTAAGATGAGGGAAAGGAAAAGTGGAGATGTTGCCCATAGCAACCAATCAGATCCTAGCAGAGATTTTCTAGCACATAATAGGAATGTGAGAGCCAGAATCTGATTGGTTGCTATGGGCAACATCTCAACTTTTCCTTTCCCGCAGCTTAGTAAAGCTGGCCCTATGAGTACATAACAATTACAATTACATACAGCATGACAATTATTTGTCATAAATGTATTATTAAGTTATGATGGAGTTTTTTTTACATTTTTAAAAAATTGCTTTTAATGACAAAGGATCCTTTTCCAGATATCCAAGAAATTGTTTAACACAGCGAAAAAAGAAACTAAATATATACAGTAAGCAAAAATATTAATGGGTGAATTCACTGATAGGCAACCAAGTAGATAGAAACTAACTCTTTATTATAAACATTTATATTAAATTAAAAACATGCCGCTACAGCACCAAATGAAAACATTTTTGCTAAACTTCGGAAATGAAAAAGTGGAGATGTTGCTCATTACAACCAATCTGATTCTAGCTGACATTCTCCAGTATGTAATAGGAAAGTGAGAGCTAGAATCTGTGTAATAGGAAAGTGAGAGCTAGAATCTGATTGATTGCTATGGGCAACATCTCCACTTTTCCACATTATTCCACAGGAATCTGCGTGTTTATTATTACATGTAAACATGTCTACTACTACTGTAGTAAACACATTTATTCACATTTATGAGTAACTGCACTCCAAGAATAAATTCAGCATCTTTAAATAACATGATGCAATGTGAGATGTGAATCAATAGTTTTAAAGTTATTAGAATGTTATATGGAAAAGCATGTTCATACTTAGGAACACCATTTTAGAAGAGCTGTAAGTATTAAAAATACTACATTTATCACATTACTGAAGTGCAAAAAACTCCACATAATTAAGGCCTAGTCCAGGAATTGCACTCATGACCTCAGCACTATGAAACACAAGTGCTACTCAATGAGCCACTGTGCAATTAAGGTTGACTTTAACACAGCCATATTAAGTCTCCTAAATTTGTAATAAAGCTAACTAATGATATGCATAATGTTTAGGAGACTTCACTCTAGCAGACAATGTTTGTGATTATTTAATTAGAAAAAACATATGTCAATGTAAAAATAGGTTTTCCTGTTAGAAATGGCACATGTACAGTAGGAAGGTGAGCTGAGGGTTTTTTTTATAAACCTGAGGGAAGTTAAAGTGCGGGCTGGGAATGGTTTTGAATCTGGGTTAAGGGGAGGGCTGAGCCAAGATTAAGTGTAAATGCCTGGCAACCTGAGATCCAATGGGAGCCTTAAGGGGGAGGGGATTTGGCCCTGGATAAAATCCCCTGGCAGGAATGGCTCAGCCTCTTTTTTCCCTGGAATTTCACCCACCCTCCCTGCCCTATATTGATATATAATGGGTTGAGCTAGGATATTTTCCTATTAATGGCTATGTGTGTGATTTTACAATTTTATGCCATGTGTTGTGTTCACGGTTTTGTATAGGGGATGGCGGGAAGGCAGTACGGTTTAAGGGTAATATCCCTGAGGCGTAGTGGTGGGAGACAAGGAGCTTTCTTCTACGTTGAACCGATATTACACCGCGTTTCGTTTTAAGGGGCGGACCCGGTGTTTTAGTGGGTTAATTGGGAGAAGGCGAATCATCTCTGAGATGCAAGGTGGACGCCAATTGAAGTGGGGTAGATGTCAGGCCCCCACTTTGTGAATTGCGCTAAGCAAGGCTTGGAGGGAGGTGGGGTTGATTTCAGGCCCCCACTTTCAGATCATGCGCTTAGCGGTTTCAGAGTATGTTTCGTACTGCCTTCTTCCGTCACCATCTGATTTCTATGTCATGTATTTTATGGTTATGCAAATTGCATTGTTTATTTGTTAATAAATATAAGGACTCGGTTTGAGTCCTTTTTTTTGCAAGCAATGTTTCCCTTTACTGTGTTATGAGGGGGTGGTGGTTAGTGTACATATGTTTGATAGAAGATTCAAGTAATGACTCAGCATAGCACCTTTACCTCTGACCTAGAACATAATGCATTTACACTAATTTGTTTCTTGTTCTGAGAACACTGAGTCAAGACTGTTATAGAAAGTATAATACACAGTATGGCACAAGCAAAATATCAATAATTGAATTAAAAGAAGTCTGGAAGAAGCTGACATTGAAAATTACTTTATTAAATATCTCCTCCAAATATTAAAGTTATTTATTTTCTATAGTCGACAAAACAGTCATAAAACAGAGGACATAAAAGTAAGTGTAACAGATAAAGTGACATAAAAGGTATATGGGTGACATGTTTAGAGAATTCAGAAATAGGACAAATATTGAAAAACCCAAACACTAATTTAAAAGCAAAATATTGTAAATGACCGAGAAGAGAATTATAGGAGAGAGAGGAGATTGAAAAGTAGGCTGGAACTAGTTTAGAATACAGAAAGGATTATACAGAGTTTAAGTACTGCAGAAAAATGTAGATGTTTCTTTCTACAACTAGGTAGTAGAGTCCTCATTTAGTAGGTGGCAGTGGTGTATCTAGGGCAAATGGTGCCCAGGGCAAATACCCAAAATGCGCCTATGACACACTGTGAGAGTGAACTACTCTTGCAGTGTGTCCAATAGGGTGGCGCTGTCTGGCTTAACATTGAGGGGTCACATGCTGCGCTTCAGCTGCTCTCACACAGACCAGAGGTCAGAGTCAGGTAAGCAAGATTTTATTCTTTTATTTTCTGACAGAAGAGAGGAAGTTCTCCCCCATCTTCTCTTCAGTGAAAATGACAGAATGCTCCAGCTGTCATTTTCACAGATGAGGAGAGGGAATGGATCCTCTTCTCATCTGTGCACCGGTGGGCTCTGTCGGGTATGTGCCTTGATGGCACCTCCAAAGCCATCAGCACCCATGGTACGTGCCCTACAAAACCCAGCCTAGTTACACCACTGGTAGGTGGTTATGTCATAGGGGAGAGAGTCATAAGTTATCAATGTATTGTGGGCTCACATTGCAGAAATAGTTTGTATACCTGGAGAACTATTCATAAATTACAGAAAAATGGTCTTTTAGAAAACATACATTATCCTCTGTCATGGAAATAAGAGTCAATTAACTCCATAACTCCAACATGCCAAATTTGAGTCAAATGTCCATTTAAGGTGGGGAGAAGACTTCCTATTTGGAGAATTTGGAGATTTTCAGGTAATAATACTAAAAAAGAAAGCATTTGCAACTGGGTATTATTATTTATTATTTAACAGTTCATGGGCCGTGTCCCAGAAAGGGGAATATATTTTCATCTGTGATTATCCCTTTGTCTGTAATTCCTCCAGCAGGCAGAAACACATGATACTGTATATGCTCCTATATTTTGACTCTCTCTGTTAGAGGTATGACTACCATTGCAGAAAGTCCTTGATAGTTGCTGGTGGATAATCAATTTTTGTGTGTGTATCTATTGTGTGTAACCAATGTTTCTGCATATTATTTTACAGATAGACTGTTATAGATAGTTACTGGCTAATGACAGTGTTGGTGGGGCATTTTCTTTCCCGTGTTTCTGTTAAAGGAGATTAACTCTGCCTTCATGGATCTGCTTTCATTAACCTAAAAAATAATCTGAGCAAAAATAATTTTGTGCATTCTTACTTGGAAGCAAGTCTGGGATCAGCAGCTGATTGGGGGTGTTGGTCCACAGCAGCGTTTTGGATGCTTATAGGGCTGTCTCCTAGGTGAATTCACTCTCAATTGAGAAACACATGATATATAACCCAATATATGTACTCTCATTGGCCCTGATCCAGAACTAAAAAGCCGATCTGCGCATGCGCCGGGCAGATGTTGCCCGGCGTAGCTACGGAAATGCACGATCGCAGATCAGGAGTCCGTAGCTTCAGCATGGTAACGCTGGAGGGGGCGTCCCCTAGCGTTACTACGCTGAGGTTAGTGCAGGGAGGTGGGGGGAGGGAGGGTAATTAGGATAGGAGGGCGGTGTTATCTTACTAACGCCGCCGTCCCAGCGTATTTACACTCTCTTATACCAGCTGAAGTTAGGGTAGTCTTCAGCCGGCGTAAGGGAGTGTAAATACACTCCAACAAGGGGGAGTGTCGGGGCATAGCAGCGATGTTACGCTGAGCGTTAAAACGCTCAGTGTAACGTCATAGCTCTGGATCAGCCCCATTGTTAGAGTAAGGGCCACCATTGCAGATAGGCCTTGATATTGGTTGGTGGCTTTTCATATATTTGCAAATATGTTCAACAAACTGCATATTATTTTACAGATAGAATGGTATAGTTAGTTACTAGTTAATGGCAGTGTTGATTCTGTTAAAGCAGATTACCCTTGCCTCCATGCACCTGTTTTCATTAACCTATAAATTGATCTGAGCAACCACCATTTATGTAAATGTGTAATTTAAAGCTTTTTCTTTAGATGGTATTACATTTTTCTCAGATTTTTGGAAGTTTCCTTTCTTATGATAATTCAGGAAGTGTATGGCTTTGAGTGGCAAAGGAATTAGACTCTTTCCAATTGGTTGTTTCTACAGATTTTTTTTGTTAGACACAGTACAATGAGGAGATAGGGGAAGTGGAAACTAAAACAAATTAGTGGTGAATTAAAAGTCCAAGTAGAGGCCCCTGCCTGGAATTTGTCCAAGGAAAGATATGAGCTCTGGATCTCAAAAAATGCTTTACATTAAAAGTTCACATGGCACAAACTCTGAGACCCAACCTGTAGACAGATAGAGGGTGGTCACAGGCTAAGGGAGTCTATATTAGTGTAATATAAATATTGGGAGAAGGTTGTCCTCACTAGATGCTCAAAGCATTGTTTAAATCTAAATTCTATACATTTAAACAATAGCATTCAATGGAATATACAGACTTTTAAATAGGAAAAATAAGTAGGAAACAACAAGCTGATGACTTTTACAGTATTTGACTGCTACATTCTTATTTTTAGGGTTCTAAAAAGATCAGTTCATACCCCTGTCACAGAAAATTGCACACAAATATGAACAGCTGAATTTTTATACTTCTCTCATTTTGAAGAGCAGGGTAGAGCTAGGAAATGTCACTTCACATATTCTGGATCTGTCCAATAATGTACACAAGGGCAAATACTTAATCACCTTGAACACATAAAAATTATAGATGAAAACATCAGGTGTTCAGGCACACTATGATCAGTATTTTGTCTTGTATCCCAATAACAAGAGTCTTCATTGTGTTAACACCCTAATCCTAAACATACACCTAAACTTTAAATATTGCATTGCATTTGAAATTACATTCCATGATTAGTTAGATGTTATTTTCTATGTTCTAGCAGAGGCTTATTTAACATCCAAGAAGATTTTATAAATTACATGTTACCAATGTTATAGTCGTACCAGATAGCAAAACAACAGCTACACTGTCTTTACTACTGCAATTAAATAATAAGAGAGTTTCCCAAAAATTTTGTTTTTTCATTCTTTTAACTTAGGAGAGATTGAATCAATGGATAGGATAGATTCAAGGGTCGTACAATACAACAATGGGCCTGATCCAGACCTACGCATGAGAGTGGAGCGTATTACCGTTTCAGCGTAAAAACTTATACTCCCATGACACTCCCCTTACCTTTACCTCCGTACGCTGGCTGAACCCTACCCTAACTTTTCCCGGCGTCAGTACGAATTTTCGTAGCGACGCGCTGATCGTACCTGGCTAAGCACGCCCATTCTGTACTATTTAAATGGCTCCCCCCGCCTACATTCCCTAACTCCAGCATCCGTACTAACTTCGTAATATAAACATGCCCTGTCGTCGGAAAATACGCAAAGAATACGGGCGCCTGAATCGCCGCTACGAAAAGGTCTTTAGTATGACCGGAAGTTGTCACTCTGCACATGCGCAGTGCGTTTTTTTTCTGCCGATTTTACGCTTACGACCAGCGTAAGATCGCTTGCGAGCGTAGGTCTGGATCAGACCCAATGTAATCAAGGTTTATAATCAGAATGGGAAGAATGGCAAGGTGTACTTTGCATAGCATAACATCCAATGTTTAAATCTGAAAATCATAAAAACACAAGACCTTTAACTTCCCTTTAATGCACACTATGTTGAATTCTATATATGTGCCCTTTTATGTGACAGCTAGATATGAATTGGGAATTTGCTTTGCTTATTTCTCTATCCAAAGTTAATTATATATATTTTTTTTTGCATTTTGTGAACTTCAAAGAAATAGATTCAAATCTATAAAGATTATCCTTGAGCATAATAAAACACACCACCCATAGTACGGATGTGTGTGTGTGTGTGTGTGTGTGTGTGTTTAAATATATACTTTAGCATTCTTTATCAATGTTGTTCATTTTAAACTGTAACATTCAAATATGTGACCTAGATATTATAAATTAATTATCCACAACAAACACAATTTATGGCAACTCATTTGATTTTGAATGCATTTGTGGTCCAGTCATAGGCAATATGCTACTGTTTTTCTGTTGCAAGCTCATTTTTGAGTTGTACTTATTTTAAGATACACACAACCTGAAATTTATGGAGCTATTGAAGTCACATATAAGTTCAAGGAGACTCACATATGACAGAAATGGGGACTTCTGCCCTATGCTGAATAAGCTAGTATCGTGCCCCTTCTGCCCCAGTATATTCTGATTTTTTATATGCTGAGATGCATTCTAGTCTAATTATCCTTTCTGTGTTCAGCATAAGCAAACCACATATCACTAGCTATAAGAAGCTAATATATAAACGAGTTATCATATTTTTGTTATACTAGTGCAGAATAAAAATGTGTATCTTAATAATAGAATATATTGTGTCGACTATTAAATGAGCCACACAGTGTTTATTTCTGCAATCCAATTATAAACAGAAAGGTCAAAATAGGTGATGACACAAATATATTATTTATCACTAAAACAATATGTTTTCCTGTATATTCCAATTTAGATCATAATATTTTTATTAAAGAACAGTAACACATAATGATTACAACTTTTAATAAGTAAAAATAATCTTTGTGCTCTTCATAGCACTGAAAGTTGATGCAAAACTTACATAATTATTTAAAAATTGCCTACAAACGGTGATTATTAAATGTAATTTCAATAAATATTTATTCATTCAGAAACAAAAGAGAATAGAACAGGGGATGCTCTGTGGTGTAAGATCATTTTTATTAAAGACCGGCAACTTAAGAAAATAGTGTACCAAAACAATTCTTTAAAATCAGCATGTAAAAACACACAGCAACAATCCAACAGGCAGGTGTGTATATACGCCCTGCATGTGGAGGAGTTTGAACACTGCACCAGCATCTGTAAAAGGCCAATCATAAAACGTTAAACCTTTTTTTTTTTACCACTGACACTATAAGTAATGTAAAAATAACACATATATGATTGTCTCAATGATCAAATCAACATAGGTTCAAAATAGTAAATATTTTGGCATTATATACAGATATTGAAAATGCAAATTCAGAACCACTAGATTCAAAAATGATTTCACAAAAGGTTTTAAATCCAAATATTGGAAATAGTATTAGATAAAAAATATCAGAGATACCCTGAATATATATATATTAAAAAACTACATAGAAAGTAGTTGTAATAATTACACCGTCATTCGGACTTTACCTAATACCATACTGTAAGGATCACGGGTTGTTAGAAAGATCCATACAACAGATCAGGCATTACAAAAACATCTCAAAGTATGTGGATCCTCCACTAAGTATATAGACCCCCTAATGGTGCCAATTTAAACAACCTCTAAGTGTCTATACTTATTGGGGCTTTCCAAAGATTACAAAAGCATTCCAGTCTATTTAACGGACTGATTGTAAAAAATATTTAAAGCTTTATGATTGGCCTTTTGTGGGCGCCACTGGCTATTTAAATGTAAAGTGCACCTGCCCGCCATGCCCCCTGATGAAGTCTTATGACGAAATGTGTAGGGTCGGGCTGGTGTAGTGTCCAAACTCCTCCATATGCAGGATGAGCCCCTTGGCTATAGCCAAGAGTATATGCTGTGTATGCCGTAAGGAAGCTCCGGGACGCTGGGTCTCTCTAGCAGTGACAAATATACACACCTGCCTGTTCGATTGTTGCTGTGTGTTTTTACATGCTGATTTTAAAGAATTGTTCTGGTACACTATTTTCTTAAGTTGCTGGTCTTTAATAAAAACGATCTTACACCATGGAGCGTCCCCTGTTCTATTCTCTTTGTTTGTAGTGAATGTGAAATCCGGGATTGAGGACCGGTAATGGACTGCAGTGGAAGACGCGGTTCGGTTGAACAAGAATCTGGTATTTCAAGTTTTGGATTGACTGGCTGTGCAATCTTACTGTTTGGCTGTTATCCTCCTTCTAATATATAGCAGTTTGTCTTAAATTAGCAGGCCTAAACCACATATTTCATTTATTCATTCTCATATAAAAAATGTTCAGTAAAAATATATCCTTAATGCTAAAGGGGAAATTTACTAAAGGGTGATTTAGGCAATAATATTAATATTCTATCTAAAACAAACCTCCAAATACAAAAAGTCCCTATAATATTGTAGGATTAGGTTACTATAATGTATGCTAACTTGTTCTCCAAGCATTCCAGGTCAGTCAAGGTCCAGGTCAAGATCTAAATTAAATTTATTGAAATAATATTTTGAAACCTTACCAGTTGAAGGTTAAATCTATAAATGACAGCTGATATTAGCAATGCAGAAAAGAAATTACGTGTCTTGAGGGCAGTATGAAGCAGTAGAAGTGAGATTGCTTGTCATTCTAGTGAATGGCACAGTATTGATTATATGTAGACCACTGTTATTAAAAATAGGTTGAAGCTGGTGCATAATACTGTAAGTAAAACTACCTGCACTATTAGAATATACAAGTATGGGCACAGTAACTGTTAGTATAATCATGGTGGAATTGGAAAAGTCTCTCTCTCTCTCTCTCTCTCTCTGAATCACTCCTTGCATTCATAATAAACAGAAAATCCAGGATAGTAAAGCTCATTTGCCAGACTTATGTTGTGATACTGATGTGGAAACAAACATCACAAGAACTTTAGTATTTACAAATTGAAGTCAGAGGTGACTTCAAAAAAAGGGCCATTTATAAAGTGTGAACACCATTAATAAAACTTAACATTTATTTTTATTAGGTTAAAAATTAAACAATCAAAGGCCTTAGTGAAAACATGTAGTGACAATTGTAACTAATCTAGAATCATATATGATTTAAAAATGTGTATGTATTTTTAACAAATGTCATACCAGTGCCACACAGGGATACAATTTGTTGTTCTTACTAATTTTTTGAAGGCACTGTCTTAACCATAATACCAATAGTATGATTATTATTGGACTGCGGCAACTGGTGGGTCCGTCTTTGGGTTAAAAGTACATACACATTTTTAAATCATATATGATTCTAGATTAGCTACAATTGTCACTACATTTTTTCAACAAGACCTTTGATTGTTTAATTTTTAACCTAATAAAAATAAATGTTAAGTTTTATTAATGGTGTGCACACTTTATAAGTGGCCCTTTTTTTTAAAGTCACCTCTGACTTCAATTTGTAAATATAAAATTATGTACTTTGCCACTGTGTTGCACCCTCTTGTAGCTCTATAGTTGAATTTCAAGTATACTAAATTTTGCTACTAAATCTCTCTGTGTGAATTATTCTCCCTCCTTTCTTATCACAAAAACTTTATTTATGTTCCTGAAGGATTTTTTGTTGGCCATAGGCTAAGAAAACCAACGTTGTGCTAACACCAAAAACCGAAGGTGGGGTTTAAAATCCCCAGCTTTCCCTCATTCTTATATCTACCTTAAGAAAGGCTGTTTGAGGGCCTTAAGAGTGAGGCCATTATCCATAAGGGAGTCAGAGTTATTAGCGGTATTGCCATCCACCTTTATTGGTACGATCCTGATATGCTTTTACTATGTTAGAAATTGTTTTATGTAAGAATTATTAAAATTACAACTTTTAATTTAAAAAAAAATCTATTTATTTTAACAGCAGAGTTAATAGCATTACATCACATGACATATGACATACATAACATGACTGAAAGACAGAAACCCAATACACATAAGTACCTAAATACTGAGAACAAGACTACAAATAATGTTGTCCAATGAAGATAATTGAAGCCAATAACTGCTGCTGTTGGTTCTTAGATTTTTTTTTTGGGAGGGGGGATGACCACACCCAATGTATGGGGTGTCTAAAAGTTAGTCCTAAATATCAACTAAGATAGGAGAAAAAGGAGGACTGGGACAACATTTGATCGAAGTGAGGGGAAAATTGACAAGGTAAAAAAAATATGATGACAAAAAGAGTTTAAAAATTCTAAATGGAAGGTATGTTGAAAAATTACATAGAGCCAGGTAGGTACGATTATAATGGGAGAACTATGGTTCCCACACTTTGTGGAAAGAGTAAACAGAGTTGTGCAAAAGACTGGTGAAATATTCCTTGGATGCAGTAAACCCTATTTTATTGATAGTAGCGTTTACTGATAGCTTAGATGGGCATTTCCATTCTTTTGCAATTTGAAGTTTAGCTGCACTACAGATGTGGAACAGGAGTTTAAGTGCGGGTTTGGTGAGTTTGCGGGAGGGTTTACATAGGAGTAAAAGTAGAGGGTCTTTTACCAGTCTCATCTTGAGAATCCAGGGAGATTCTCATTCCAAAACTCAGATACAAAAGGGGCATTCCCACCATGTATGGAAATAGGAGCCCATCGCTACACATAGTCTCCAGCAAATGTCTGAAGACTGAAGATGTAACTTAGAAGGGGAGAGGTACCACCTGGCGTAGATTTTAGAAGCATTTATGGCTGTATTGATGGAGACTTTTGCTGTGCACTGACGAATGAGCGACCTTCCCTCCTCACCCACAGGAGTCCCTTTCCCAAGCCAATTCAAATAATTCCAATGGCGGGGCAGGTGGGTTAATCCTTATGGCATATAGCAGAAATATGGTCCCCCCTACACCAGGACTGTACAAACATTTATGCTCAAAGGGGGAAGGTTTTCTGACCTCGAATGATTTACATTACGAATGAAGAAAGCTTTTAATTTGAAGGAAAGTAAATGTAAGAAAATTATGTAATTTGTATTTAGTGCAGAAATCAGTAAAGGAGTTTGGGGCAAAATCACCCAATATGTGAGTGAAATGGGTCAATTCAGCTGCCTTCCAAGGCCAGGCGTAAATGGCACTACAACCCAAGAGAAAACCAGGATGCCTCCAAAGAGGGGTCAAAGGGGAGGGATAATAACCAAATTGAGCCTCCTATTTAGACAATCCAAAGTATCCAAGGTGAATTTTACTGTAGGAATAGAGTATACAGAAGCCGGGCGTAGATTCACAGGTAGCCAGGGTAAGAAGCATGCAAGTTGTTCACATGTAAGTGAAAGTTCAATGTCGACCCATTTCTTGAGGCCTGGGGTGATGTGCCAAGAGACTACATACCTCAATTGGGTGGCATGATAGTATCTACAAATATTGGTAGACCTGACTCCCCATTGTAAAATGGCTTAGCAAGACATGTTCGGCTGATTCTGCAGCGTTTACTCTGCTAGATACGATGAAATTGCCACATAGGAATTGCAAGGTTACAAGAAATGACAATGGAATCTGGACCGGGAGAGTTTGGAACAAATAGAACAGACGAGGGAGCACATTCATTTTAATAACGTTGATTCGCCCAAACCAGGAGGCATAAAGCGAGTGTCATTTTGTGAGGTCTTGTTTTCTAACTTGCAAAAGAGGGGGATAGATAGCATAAAAGAGTTGATTATAGTGTTTAGTTTTAAAAACCCCTATATAGTGAATCATCAATGGTCTCCATAAAAAATAAAAATTAAGTTCTATTAATTAAACAGTTTTTAGTTTTATGAGGAAGATGGAGAGCGAAAGCTTTGGACTTAGAATTATTGGGGCTGATTCAGAGATGTGATTGCGAAAAGATCGCAAATATACGCATCTAATGTTAAGATCCTAGCAGGTTCCAGTCCACTGCATAAAGAGTCACTCCCCTTGCAAACAGCGGTGGATCTTAAACTTAGACCACCATTGACTAGCCCTAACTCTGCGCTGTCATTTGGGATCTTAAGTGACGTGGTAGCGTTCATTTAATATCCTAAGTGTCAGCCCGCGCCCACTTTCCCTCATTTCCCTGCCTCCCCCCGCCCATTTCCATGCAAGTCCTTAAGATCTTAAAGATTCGCAGCACTTAAGATCTTAAGTGCTTGCGTGCGATTCAAACTTACGCTCTTAGCGAATTTACGCTCCTAACCGCTACGTAGATGGCGTTGCACTATTACTACGCATGCGCACTTTTGCGAATTTTCTAGGATCTTAAATATACGCTCCTAAGTGCCGTGGAAATCGTATCTCTGAATCAGGTCCATTAACTTTATAACCTGACAATGCACCATAAGTGTCTAATACCTGCATGAGATTTGGCAATGATGTGAGAGGAGAAGTGAGGGTCAAAAAAACATCATCTGCGAATAACGACATTTTGTATTGTGAGGCCCCAATAGAGATCCCCTTAATATCCATGTTGGACCTAATCCGAACCGCAAGGGGTTCAATCGACAAAGCGTATAAAAGAGGGGACAGGGGGCAACATTGCAATCTTTCTTTTTTAATGTCATTGGCCATCTCGTTGCTCCTGGTTTTTACAAGCAAGAGCTAAGGGTGAAAAATCTATCAAAGCTTCCACTTTGTGATTAGAGGCTAATATTTACTACATGGAGCAGGATTTATCTTTTTTCTGCAATGAAGAAAGCGATTTCCTTGGGACTACTATATACAGTTGTTTCCAGTTCTGTGGTTTTGGTGATCCCTGCAGTCTTTTGAGCACAGAGTCTAGGTTCTTTTTCTTGGGAACTGTAATAGTATTTCTGATTCAAATGTAATTTAATATTAAATATAAGAAAGCCAAATGATCCTTACAATTTGTATAATCAAGCAGCAAGAAACTTTATTTACTTATCTTTCTTGAGCTGGCAATGCTTATCCCAGAGTGCCAAATCTTCACATGCTAGTGTGTTCATGCATTTCCTCCTACCTATAATATATAAATGGAAAATCTCCAATGATTCATAATAACAACAAAAACTCATTTAGCAAATGACATGTAATTTTCATAAAGAAAACAGAATATTCCAATGAAAAAACTTAATTGGCTTTGTAAAAAAACGTGATAGAAAAAATAATCCACTGATTCTCATTGCTTATTTTCTGAATTGACATCATTTTTTCGGTGTTTGTTCCAGTTAGTATATAAAGTAAACAAAAAAAATTAAATAGATAAATTGAACAATATGAGGGTGCAAACACTATATAAGCAGCCTTCTATTAGTACTTTACATGAACCACAACCATGTAGGGAAAAATATAAAAATTAGTAAATATATATGGAAATGTAATCCGTACCGACTAAAATATTAAAATAAAACCGTGGAATAAAAGAATCAAAAAGTGAACAATCCAATAAAAAATAAATATGTGAAAGTGACAAAATGTAAAAAACAACCTTTAAATGTGTAACAATTTATCTCAATCCAGTGCATATGTTCCAGGGGAAATAAACACAACGGTGTTACAACTTAACACCAGAAATAAACGCCACTTACAATATGAAAACTTCCTAAAGTGCTATGCAAATGATGTAATCCTGGGAAGTGACACAATGTTTTGTCACTTTAGATATGCAAAGACAAAAAAAAATGTGACAGCCGAATATTCAATTTGTATTAATCCAGTGCAAATATATCAGGTAAATAAAAAAGTGTTACAACTGAGAGAAAAAAACTTTCAGTTTAAAAACCTACTAAAGTGAATAAGGTAATCCTGTAAGATGACACAACAGTGCTCAAAAATTATTAAACAAATAGTCTTTTTTTGATTAAAGAAGTAACTTTATTGTATATAAAGATACAAAAAACATACATACATTCAGGCAGACGAGTGTACTGCGTCGCAGCGCAGCCAAAACACAATACACCGTAAAACATAATCAAACATACTTTTTAGTGCAATACAAGACATACAATATAAGACTTGACATCCTACACTATGCATCAAATACTACACTAACCATGCATCACTTAAACCAAACAAAACATTTCAAAAAAGCAGTGGATGGGGGGGGGAGGTAGGTGAGGGGGGGTAGGGGGTTGGAATCACAGGCCCGAAGCTTTATTGAAGGACAGACACATAAAAGGGAGGGTGCATAAATTAAGGCAAGACATTTCAATAAAACAACAGAACAATGTGAGAGGGGAGTGGGTTGGAGGGGGTAAGGGAGGGGAAGTCACAAGCCCAAAGCTTTATTTGAATAGCAGACACATAGGGGAGAAGGGGAAGAAGTTGACAAAATTAATCATCATCTTCTTCCTCAGGACTGTCTCTGATGTTATAGTCTCTGAGCAGGCTGTGGATCAGCCTGCGACAGTCCTGGATAGACGTCTTCTCCCTTCTTAAGATGAGGCGGTTCCTGGCAAACCAAATAGCGTCCTTAAAACAGTTCATAAGGCGCCAAGCTTCCTGGATAGCCCCAACAGTGTGTGTCCCAGGAAAGAGTCCATGAAAAACAGAGTCGTAGTTCAGGCAAGACCTGGGCACGCTGTCACTGAGTTCATGTTCCAAGGCATCCAACAGTGCCTGTGCGAATGGACAGTCCCAAAAGATATGCTGAGCTGTTTCCCTGCTGACAATGCAGAGGGGGCAGTGAACATATCTGCACAGGTTCCGGGAGTGCATGAATGTCCTGAGAGGCAAGCCCCCCTGGATGGCCATCCATGCCAAGTCCTTGTGCTTGTTTGTGAGCCTCTTGGAGGCCACATTCCCCCAGACATGCTTGGCTGTAGCTGAAGGGAGCCCTGGAACAGACTCCATCGTGTCTTTGGCTCTGATGAACTTGTAGATAGTCTTTGGCTTCCACAAGTCTGGTTTCACTCCCTCCAGATGGTGATCCTTTACAAATTGTCCCACATCAAGGTAGAACCAGGGTGTAGTCCAGTTGTAAGGGAAGGAGCTGTCCCACTTGTCCCATCCCAGGCCCCTCCAAAGGGGCAGGAGAAAGAAGCGAGACATGGAGTTCCCAGCAGAGCAGACGTATTTCTCTCTCAGAGTTCTGCGGATGCAGTTGCAGGCAAAGAAGGCTCGCAGCATGGTGGGGATATCCGGTATCCCTTTCCCGCCTTTGAGGGGCTCCTTGTACAGCAACGACCGCTTCACTCTGTCCATTTTAGAGCCCCAGATGAAGTGGAAGACTGTTCTTGTGATGGTCTTGCAGACCGCAGCAAAAGGAGGCCAAGCTTGGGCCGTGTACTGCAGAACGGGAAGGATCTCGTTGCGCAGCACCAGTGCTTTCCCTTCGATGGTAAGGTCTCTGAGGCTCCACAGTCCAAGTTTCTGTCGAACTGTCGCAAGTCTTTCATCCCAACACTTCAGGGCCGCATCATCTCCACCAAACCAAACTCCCAAGATCTTGATGAAGTCCGGCTTGATTGTGAAGGGGAATGCAGCGGAGGATGACAGATGCCACTGCCCAAAGAGCATCGCCTCTGACTTCCCGCAGTTGACTTTAGCCCCTGAAGCTCGACCAAAGTTGTCGCACGTCTGGACGAGTGCCCTCACTGAGCGCTGGTCAGCGCAGAAGACGGTGACATCGTCCATGTAGAGCGAACACTTGGCTTCTTGTCGGTCAGGACCCGGTGCGGTGATCCCTCTGATCTCTGGATTCCGTCTGATGCACATCGCAAAGAGCTCTATACAACAAACAAAAAGGAGAGGTGAGAGAGGGCAGCCTTGTCTGACCCCAGACAGAATTGGGAAGGGGTCAGTCTTCCAGCCGTTCACCAGCACTGAGCTGTGAATATCAAGGTACATCAGGCTAACATACGAACAAAACATTTCCCCCAAACCAAATCTATGCAGTACCCTACACATGAACTCATGAGAGACACGGTCAAACGCCTTCTCCTGATCAAGACTGACCAGAGCCGCGCGCACGCTACGGTCGCGGATGTAATGGACCGTGTCCCTGAGCAGAGCAAGGCTGTCTGCAATCCTGCGGCCAGAAATGCCGCAAGTCTGATCTGGGTGAACTATCTGTCCGATGACAGCCTTCAGCCGGTTGGCTAGCACCTTGGCGAGGATCTTGTAGTCCACGTTCAGGAGAGAGATGGGACGCCAATTTTTTAAATCCCATCTCTCCCCCTTGCGCTTATACAGGATCGTGATCATTCCCTCCCTCAAGGTAGGAGGCATTCTGCCCTCCACCACCATCTCCTCATACAGCTCCAGCAGGTCCGGGCCAATGAGGTCCCACAGCGCTACATAGAGCTCCGCTGGGAGACCGTCACTGCCCGGGGTCCTACCAGGCCTAAAGGATTTGGCGGCAGAGTGCAGCTCCTCCAGCCTCAGGGGAGCGTCCATGGCTTCTTTACCTGCAGGATCAATAGTGTTAGTGATACCTGACAGGAATGAGTTAGCCGCGTCGTTGTCGGTAGTCTTAGGGGAGTAGAGGTTGCTGTAGTAGTCTCGGACGACTTCCATGACGCCCTCTTTCCCCTTTCTGGGAGTGCCGGTCTCATCTCGCAGTTCGGTCAGGGGCGTGTGGCCGGAGTGGAGTTTTCTGAAGAAGAAGGAGTTGCATTTCTCACCCTTCTCCAGATTCTCCACCTTGGAACGGAACATGATGCGTCTGGATTCTTCCTCAAAGTGCCTTTTCAGGCCCCCCTTGGTTTCCTCCAGATCATCTTTCACATCCCAGCCGCAGCGTTGGAGATCTAGCAGGGACTGCAGTTGTCTTTGCAGCCTCCTGAAATTTCTCTTCCGCTCACACGCCTGTTGTCTGCCTTTGGCCTGAAAGAAACTGCGAAATTTAGCCTTCACATATTCCCACCAGTTAGTCATACAATCAAAGTAACATTTGTCATTCTTCCATGTGATGTAGGCATTCCTAAGCTCATCCAGTACATCCTCCCCTTCCAGCAGAGCACAATTCGACTTCCAGGAGCCTGGGCCTGGAGGAAAACCACGGCCCAGAGCCCCCTGAAATAGAATGGCCCTGTGGTCTGAGAAGAAACATGGAATCATTGCATGCCTATCCTGCTTCACTGCCCTGGAGGTAAACACAAAGTCAATCCGGGAACGCACAGAGCCATCGGGGCGGCTCCAAG
Source organism: Limnodynastes dumerilii (assembly GCA_011038615.1). Lineage (NCBI taxonomy): Eukaryota > Metazoa > Chordata > Amphibia > Anura > Limnodynastidae > Limnodynastes > Limnodynastes dumerilii. The sequence goes on along the minus strand of WWET01001339.1, from coordinate 279,175 downwards.
TAAAATTTACAGAGCCGGCCCCCATGGACCCCACAGCGTCCCGCAAGGATGCTTCTGTTACCATCTCCCTCAGCAGCCTAGAGGTGACATCTAGCTTAGCAGTGCTGTTGGAACTACGCCCGTCCTCTTCAATGGGGCAGTTAAAGTCTCCCGCCATCACTACCGCCCTGGTGGTAGCAAGTTGGGCCCGCAGGGTTTGGAAGAGCTCCAAACGCTCATTCTTACCAGGGGGGGCATACACACAGATTAGCCTGATAGGCTCACCCGCCCAGGAGCCATCTACGATAAGCAATCTGCCGCAGACAAACTCCTGAACGGAATCTAGTGTGAAGAGGCCTCCCCTAATAAGAATTCCAACCCCTGCTGACTTACACTCACCACCCCCAGACCAGTAGGAAGGCCCGTGAGACCACTGCCTACCCAGATGCCTGTAAGACACTGAAAAGGGCAAAGAACATTCCTGCAGCATGTACACATCACATTTCTGACTGCATAAAAAGGTAAACACAGACTGTCGTCTAATCTTATCCTTAATACTTCTCACATTAATGGTAAAAAGGGAAAAAGATGCCATTAGTTGGAAGAAAAGGTTAGGTTAGCACGTACGATACATTAGTTACCAATCCTGTCAGGTGGGTCTTTCCTAGCTAGCGTGTCCGCTGCGAAAAGACTAAGTTCCTGTTCCAGTTCACCCAGGCTGTCGAGAGGTGGTGCGTTGATGAGAGGCAAGCTTAGAAATTCATCCTCCTCCTCTGCTTTTGAATTATCTTCAGCCAGCAACTTATCAATCATCACTGCCATGATTTCCTCCTGTGGGAGGTCATCCTCAGTGAGCTCAACAGTGGGTTTTTTGGAAGATTCAGAGTCGGCAGCTGGGCTGTCGAGTTCTTTCCTCTTCCTACTGACATCACCTGCAGTGGAAACAAGAGGGGGATAATGCTCCAGGGTAAGGGGGGGTGCTGCAGCAGCTGGGGTAGTTGGGAAAATGGTTAGTGCTGCTGCAGGGGGAGGGGACTGGGGACGAGGGCAGGGGAGGGCAGGTGGGGGG
>WWET01001339.1:230558-252881 GCA_011038615.1 Limnodynastes dumerilii | reverse complement strand
TAAATAAAAAGAACCTTACCTGTTCTGATGGGGCTCCCGGTCCAGTCTTCTAAGCTTTTAATCCGATGGGGTGGTCTTGGCAAAAAAAAAAACCCTATTGGACCGCCGCTTACTATGTCCTGCAAGCAGGACATCCCCGGCGCTAATGACAGGTTGGCTGGCATTGGGTTATATATATACCCTCTGCCAGCGTGGGAAATGACCTCACGATGGAAATTGTGATTTCCCATGCAGCATACCATATGTACTTCTTAAAGTGTCCGTGCCATTATCAAATGAGAACAGTGCAAATTTTTCTTTTTCTTTAAAGAGACAGTGTACCTCAAGCTTCTTAAAGTGACATTACCATTATCAAGCGAAGACAGTGCAAATTTATCTTTTTCTTTAAAGAGACAGTGTACCTCAAAGCTTCTTAAGGCGACATTCCCATTATCAAGTGAAGACAGTGCAAATTTATCTTTTTCTTTAAAGAGACAGTGTCATCAAATAGTGCAAAAACTATCTTAAAGTGACAGTGCCATTATTAGATGAAGAAAGTGCAAAATTATCTTTGTCCTTAAAGGGGAAATTTTCCTTATAGTGACAGTGTTCTCTTAGCTTCTAAAGTTCATTAAAGTGCAACTTTTAAATAATCTTAAGGTGATTGTGTTACTCCAATTTCTTAAAGTGATCGTGCAGCTCCATTTTCTTAAAGTGACAGTGCAGCTCCATTTTCTTAAAGTGACAGTGCAGCTTAATTTTCTTAAAAGTGACAATAGATCCTAAAATCAAGAAACAACAATAAATATTGAAATACAATCTTATACATAAAATAAATCATATAAAAAATGATTAAATCATGTTAAAAACCATTTCAATTTAAATAGGCTATTGAGACCTTCTGGGATTAGTGCTCCTAACCTAAAAATCATCTCCATTTCTGTCTTGGCAAGATCTTCCTTTTTCCTGACATTTCTCCAACTTCCCTCCTCTTTTTTAATGCCTATTACACTCTTAATATCTCTACTATTAAACTCATGCTTCTCCTTAAAGTGTTGAGACAGAGGGTGGGACAGGTCTCCTTTTTTAATGTTATTTAAATGTTCTCTCCACCTCTCTTTTAATTTTCTGGTAGATCTTCCCACGTAAATTCTGGAGCAGGCACAACAAGTCATCAAGATGTAGATATCAAGCCGTGAAATAGGCAGTGGGGGATGTAACTTTGGCACACTGGAGAATAAACTCGGTTTTACGCAAGAAACTGAAACCCTTTAAAATTGTGACCCATGAAGTGAATTCAGATGCTGCCAGCATAAGTAAACCCCAAAAATGTCAAGAAATTGATGCTGATTAAAATGAACTACTAATTTGCTAAACAAAAAGTTTGGTGAAAATTGACATCAGAGATTGTCACATTGGATTCCAGTGGTTGGAATGAGCTATTATTGTGCGATGATGATGATATAAACAACAGTGGTAAGGGTTATGATGAGGACGATTACAACTTAAACCTTTTGATAAGTATCATTACTTGTCCTTTTTGATATGCAACATATGGTTAGGTAAGAGTTCCCAAGAACCATTCCATATACCACCACATTTCATTATGGGCTTTGCCCACTTTACTGAACTGAAACAATATTAACAGTAACTGTATGAATGAACATGAATATGTTTAGAGAGGGGGTAATGTAAGAATTACCCTTAAATAAAGGAAGAGAAGCTTATCAAACTACTGCATAGATGGCTCATTATGGAGAAACTAGCCAGACAGCAATACCAACTTGTGCGCATATTTGCAAGGATCTGGCATTTGTAGTACCAAGCCAATTCCAGTAAATGTAGCACAATTTGAAAGCAATCCTCTGTAATTGATCAGGACTGAGGCTAACTAAGTTCTTCACACAAATGTAGTGAGTTGTAGAGCCTTACATGGTGAGGGAGCAAGTAAAAATCCACCCAGTCACTGCTGGTTACTGTGTGATCATAGGTAGTCCCAGCAACAGGAGTGACAAAATCACAAGAACTAGAGCAGTATATATTGGTTCTAATACTTTTCTGCACCACAATCACCACCATGTGTTGTAAATACTTTTTCTGGGAGTACATGATTCACCTTGTTAAAGTTTTTGCAAGGTAGCCACTAGACACAGCTTTAAGCCATTCATGAGCTCCTTATGAGAAATTTGAACGACCAAATAAGAGTACCAGGCCTGGGATTACCAGTTGAGTATTAAATTCTTCTAATCTAATAGAAAATTCCAATATATTTTAATGATCAGTTATTTATACGGGGGTCCACAAGAGCATTTTCCATTTTCTTATTCTCTTGACCTTTTCCTTGCTCTTACTAAATTACACTGTCTTCCCTTGCATCTATGCCCTTTTTGTACATGCTAATACTTATTGGCCCATCCAGTCTGCCCAGTTGTTTATTTAAAACTATACTGACCCTAGATCCTATGTTACCCACAATTTATTTAGAGATTTAGGATATCCTTATATTTATCCCAAGCAATCAGTGAGGTAATTTTCAGCATATTTCCTCTGAACCTACCACCCTTCAGTTTATTTGCACTATCTATAATTGGACTACATCTCTTCTTCTCCTACGAGTTCCTTTCCCTATGAAACCTAGCATCTGACTTGCCTTTCTCATAGATTTGTTACATTGCATGGTTACCTTTAAGACACATAAAATAATAACTCCTAAATCCCTTTCCACAGTAGTTTCAAATGTAGTGCCATTATTTATATATTAAGCTTTTGGGTTTTTGCGCCCCAAATGCATGAGTTAGCATTTTTTGGCATTAAACTGCAGTTGCCACAATCTTGACGATTCCTTGAGACTACCTCATTTTGTGTACCCCTCTTGGTGTGTCTACCCTGTTACATATCTTTGTGTCATTTACAAAAAGGCATTTTTTTCCCTTGATACCACAGGCAATATTACCAATAAAGATATTAAATAGTATTGTTCCAATTATATATCCCTGGGAAAATCCACTGATTATCTTACCATCTCCAGAAGGGATCTTATTTACTACAATGCTCTGTTGTCTATCCTGTAACAAAGATTAAATCCATGCAACTATTTTCAAGTCCAATCCCAAAGTTTAAAGGTTATTTAACAGTCTGTGATGTGGCACAGTGTCAAAAGCCTTACTGAAATCTAGACAAGCTAGGTTTACAGCCAGAGGCATCCCATCGCATAGGCGGTATAGGCGGCCCTCTAGGGGGCCCCGTACCTACACCGCACCATCAACCTCCACTGGCCACCACTTGCCTGCAAATGTGAAGTAAAGGCCCCGCGGGGCTGCAGCAGCCAGTACAGTACTGCCAGGTTCATCATCCATGAGACATTGTACTGGCAGCTTTTATTCCCGGCCACTGTAGTCACATACACAGTGCCCGGACCGCTGCATTCAGGCACTGTGTATGTGTTGCTATGGCAACACAGTGCCGTTTTCAGCGTCGAAACGGCACTATATTGCCATAGCAACACATACACAGTGCCTGAATGCAGCGGTCCGGGCACTGTGTATGTGACTACAGTGGCCGGGAATAAAAGCTGCCAGTACAATGTCTCATGGATGATGAACCTGGCAGTACTGTACTGGCTGCTGCAGCCCCGCGGGGCCTTTACTTCACATTTGCAGGCAAGTGGTGGCCAGTGGAGGTTGATGGTGCGGTGTAGGTACGGGGCCCCCTAGAGGGCCGCCTATACCGCCTATGCGATGGGATGCCTCTGGCTGTAAACCTAGCTTGTCTAGATTTCAGTAAGGCTTTTGACACTGTGCCACATCACAGACTGTTAAATAACCTTTAAACTTTGGGATTGGACTTGAAAATAGTTGCATGGATTTAATCTTTGTTACAGGATAGACAACAGAGCATTGTAGTAAATAAGATCCCTTCTGGAGATGGTAAGATAATCAGTGGATTTTCCCAGGGATATATAATTGGAACAATACTATTTAATATCTTTATTGGTAATATTGCCTGTGGTATCAAGGGAAAAAAATGCCTTTTTGTAAATGACACAAAGATATGTAACAGGGTAGACACACCAAGAGGGGTACACAAAATGAGGTAGTCTCAAGGAATCGTCAAGATTGTGGCAACTGCAGGCTAATTTGACTACGGGCTATTCAAGGATGCACTTCCATGCATCCTATAACCCACTCTGAATAGCACATAAGGTGCTACTCAGAGTAGTATGCAGATGTGCAAGGCACATCCGACTTGTTAAAAACTAGTCGGAGCCTTTTTTAAGTTAAAAAAAAACCACGTCCCCCCTGCCTGCCCCACCGCAACCTATGTAAAAAATAAATAAATAAAGGCCCTGCCGACAGGGCATACTGTCGGTAGTAGAACTACAGGCGCAAGCATGCCCATGAATGACAAGGCATGCTAGCGCTTTAGAACTACTATTGGCTGCACGCCCAGTTCCAAATCTCTACACATGGCCATTTATTGTGGAATGTATTTTATTTTTTTTGTGTGGGCACGTGGAGCGTTAGGTTTTTTTTTAGGGAGCGGGCACTATATGTTTTTTTTTTTACTAAATGGCCATGTGTAGAGATTTTGAACTGGGCATGCTGCCGATAGTAGTTCTACATGCCTTGTCATTCATGGGCATGCTTGTGCCTGTAGTTCTACTATCGGCAGTATGCCCTGTCGGCAGGGCCTTTATTTATTTATTTTTTACATAGTTTGCGGCGGCGGGACAGGCGGGGGAACGGGGGTTTTTTTTACTTTAAAAATAACAAATTGTCGGAGCCATTAGTTTTTAACAAGTCGGATGTGCCTTGCACATCCGCATACTACTCTGAGTAGCACCTTACGATTTTATTTCTTTATTTTTTACACATAGGTTGCGGCGGTGGGGCAGCCGGGGGAAGGGGTTAATTTTAAACTAAACAGGGTTTTTTTTTTTTAACCATTTTTTTTTAGCCCCGGTGTGCTGCCCCTACGAATCCGCCAGCCCTGAGCTGGCGGAATCGTAGGGATTTTTCCGCATCCAGCGGATTGGTGTGCACGGAGTATTTAAATGAAAAAGGCAGAGCTTTTCTCATTTAAATATCCTGGCACACCCCCTTTTGCAATCCCCAATCCGACTTCCTTGTGCCTTTTGCGCATGCGCAGTTGCACTAAATAGCTTTGCATCCGTGTGAATTTCACACGGATGCGTAGCTCTGAATCCGGTCCTAGACCCTAGGTTCTCACCCACACTTATTTCTGAGATTCTGTCACCAGAATTACCAATGTCTTGCAATTTGACTTTGACCATTTCCTCGTGTTGTCCTGGTGATCTATTACTCACTCCAGTATGAAGAATATTCCCCTGGGTTTCTATGGTTAGCTAAACTTCCTTAGTTTTTTCTCTAATACTCCCTATTAAAGTTTAATTTAGCTCTGAGAGGTTGCACTATGAATCTCTTATTTTTCCATTTATTATCATTGCTAGTTATGTTTATATTTTCTTTTGTTTCCTTAGTTGCTGTGGATATGCTACCTATCATTATTGCCTGACCACACTAGACCACACTAGACTTTTTTGGTTAATGATGAGCTATTTATATTATTTTTTAATTTAAAGGGTTTCTAATAAGGCATTCAAATTGTTCTCTTAGAATTTCAGTTCCCATAGAATATGGGTGAAAGCCATCCCTTTTATACAGGTTTCTGTTTTATAAAACAAATCTTTGTACTGGTAGTACTTCAGAAAAGTTACAGTGTTTGCTACCTGCATAAGAGCAACTTATCTAATTTTCTAACTTTCTAAAATCATCTTCTTTAAAAGCCACAACTCCAGCATTAGCCAGGTCAACGGCACCAAATCTGCTAGCTGCTATTCCCTTGTTACTGAGCCTGAAGAATTGGATCTTTAATTATATAATTAATTAATTATGGTATGGTTACATTCCTATTTTTAAATGTTATTCTTACCATTTTTTCCTTTTTTTTTAGTAAATATTGAAGAAAAGAAAGTGCTTAATACCTCTTCTTTTTCTAAAAGTCTTCATATACGCAATCTACGTATCGAAACGATACGCAGATTACGTACAATAGCTACTACGCATGCGCAGTAGCTACTGTTTATTGAATTACGTCCGTCTATGGAAGACGGACGTAGTTCTGGATCTACCCCATTATTATTAACATTAATAATATTGATGTTAATAATATTTTTGACACAATTTCAGCTGTTTATATTTGTTATTTTGAAATAAACATAGATTCAATACCAAGACCAAATCATTGGAGGGTTGTTTGGACAAAACCAAAACCAAACCACAGGGGTCAGCACACATCTTTAGTTGTTCTAAATAGCACAAATTTACACCATGAAAAGGTGTAAGCTATCTGAGATTTAGAAGCCTATATTATTGCACAATGCAATAAAAATGAAACTTATCATTTGCTTATGCTTTCAGGATTAAAACAAAATCTGCACAATAAAGTTTAACAAATTATACTTATTGATTTGATCCTAGACCCTTGTTAGTTTTTATTTCCTGATTGAACAAATGCACTGCTATGTTCCCTGCCCTTTCTTAAATACCCCTGGACTATATCTTACCCTTTATAACCTGATTATTCATACTCTTGACCCCCCCCCCCTTCCTCAGCCCTTCCCAAATCCACCCAATGTATTCCTTTCTCTTTATCTAATGTATAACAGGGTTGCTGTTTCTCCCGGAATGTACAGGAGACTGTTGAAATTCGGGCAGTTCTCCTGGTATTCCGGGAGAGCCCGCATATCTCCTGCAAGGGGCTTGAGGCTTGTGGTTTTCCATGAAACCATGGCCTCAAGTCCTGCCCCCCTGCCTAGCAACACTAGTATCCTAGTGTTGCTAAGGATAGGGACGGACTTGATGATGCAAATTAGATGATCAAGCCCCACCCCAAACCCTGGTAAACCCAAAAAGTGGTAATCAATAGTCAAAGGGCATGACTTAATGACGTGAATTACAAAAATTGCTTCATTAAGTCCGCCCCCTGCGTGCATCTATGGCTTCCCTCTGGGATCTCCCGGAGGGAAGCTTTTAAAAGTCGGCAACCCTGATGTATAATGCTGCCTCGTGATTATCTGCCCTCAGGCTCCAAAAGGGCTTTCACTTACCTTTAAACAGCAAACAGCACAGTGCCCACTCACGCATCGCACAGCCAGACATACCTTAACGAAATAATGAGACAGACACAATAGCTGGATTTTAAAATACCATGCTGTATTTATTAAATGGGCCGAATTATGAATTGGTAACTAACGCTGTGATGACTAATTAAGTCATCTGGAAAAGAGCTGGGTGGTCCAATAGCAGATGGGGTATCAGCAAACACCTTCAAACTGAAGAGGTCATCCACCTTGACCTCGGCGCCCCCTGTCCGATCCTCCAGCAGGACACTCGACCCATTTTACACAGGCCACCCCAGCACCTGGAAGGTGGCCACCTAGATAAGACCCAACCGCTAGGGGTGTGATGTCCTCGCTTCCTGGGTTGTGCTGCTATCGGACCGGAACCACCCCCACTCCCCCACATAAATTCCTCCATGCGCCATAACTCTCTTTTTGCTGAACCCCCCTGCTACCGCCCCACCATGCTACGTCTGAAAAGAAAAATTGATTAACACATAAAAATTCTAATACTTTAAAGGGAGGGAGGGAGAATCTTTCTGAAGAGTGACTAAACTCCTTCTACAATCCTACTTTGTACCCCTTTAATCCCACCCCAACCAAAACCCCACCCCAACCCCCTTTGCCAATCAAGCTAACCCCATCCCCTTGATTATCTGGTTAACCCTGACTGTGCAGTGCATCAGTAGGACACCTGCCTGCTGAAAAACAAGGCAAAAACAGTTCTTAAGTGCTACAATGTTTCAAAAGCAGCTGGCAACCTCGATCCTGTAAAGTGTGTAGCTTTCAGAATATGCAGGTGAAATAGGTTGGATCGTAATGCTAGCGCCATCATAGGATGTACAGTCTATTGTCCACAGAAAGTAGGTAATGAAATCAACAGCTTACAGTTCTGTAGAAATGATTGCTGAAATTTGTTGTCCTGCTGTGGCAGGTAAAAGATAGTGAAGTTAGGCAGCGTTTTTCACTCTGTGCAGGGAAGTGATGGGCTCGCGGTTATTGACAAATGCTGGGGCTCTGTGTCTTGCGATCTCCTGTAATGGCTGGTGCTTACAGCCTCCTGGCTTCCTAAAGGTTAGTTTGAATCTCAATGCCTCTGTCCCGCCATTTGCAGTGATGAAGAGAGAAAAGAGGAAGGAAGGACACTATTTGCGCTTCCTCTTTTCTCTCTTCATCACTGCAAACGGCAGGTATTGAGATTCAAACCAATATTTAGGAAGCCAGGCCATTACACGAGATTGGAATACATAGAGCTCCAGCATCTGTCAATAACCACGAGCCTATCACTTCCCTGCAGATCGCAAAACGCTGCCTAACTTCACTATCTTTTACCCGCTGCAGCAGGACAACAAATTCCAGCAACCATTTCTACAGAACTGTAAGGTGTTGATTTCATTACCTACTTTCTGTGGACAATAGGCCCTTGTTTCCTTACTCTCAAAGAGAATTTAACATTAACAGTTTTAACAGTTTCAAAAGTTCTGATCTGAAGTAACTCTGAGAACCAGTAATGTTATAAAAATAAGACTGCAATGACACATGACATTGTTGGCTGTTCAATAGGCAACTAGGAAGTGTCTTGGTTGTATTTATTTTACAGAAGTGTTTTGTTTTGTTAAATTAAATTGTCTGCTATTTTCCCCTTTGTAAATGTTGCTGCAGATGGCAGAATACGATGGTACTTGCAGTTATGTCACTTGTGGTGACAGCATGCCCTGTTGGTCTTTTTGCACATAGGGCCTGATCCAGACCTACGCTTGGGTGCATTTTTACGATGGTTGCAAGAGTAAAAATGGCCTTTTGTACTTACTGCGCATGCTCAGGGCAGATGTTATGCTCATGTTAGGCTACGAAATTCTGAGCGTATGGGCCTTGAGCGTACCAGCTTCATAGCGACGCTCAAGGGGGGGCGTACCTGCCATACAAAACCTGTAAATACACACTGGGGTAGCCATTTAAATTGTACAGTATGGGCGTGCTAAGCGTCTTAACTACACAATGCGCTTACGGCCACCCATGCTTACGATCAGAAAAGTTAGGCTAGGGTTTGCTCGGTGTAAGAAGGCAAAACTAAGTATGACCAAGAGGAGTGCCAAGGGGATTGCATCAGAGGTATGTAAATATGCTACGCACATGATCGTTTCATGAGCGTAGGTCTGGATCAGGCCCATAGTCCATAAAGTATTACATAGAAAAAATATTTTTATTTTTAAACTAATACCTTGTACTCACTGGCCTTATGTACTGGAGGAGCTAAATATATAATAGCATTATGGTGTGTTATACCTACGAGGGAAACCTTATGCCTTTCTTGTGGGCTAAATACCTTCAGAAAAATCACCTCCATGGTTTCACCAGTTCTTAAGGGTAAAACTTTTTGTCTGTTACCTAAAGGAAGGGGGAGGTTGCATGCCAGGGGCTCCAATAATTTTAAGGAATTAGACTGAAACATTGACATTATCATTTGTAATAAACACACTGCCAGGAAAAAGGATGTCAGCAACTGTATCAGTGGGGAACGTAAAGGGAAAATCTCTATTACCTCTGGTTTAAAATATATTTTGGAAAATGGGGAGAAGTTATGTCTGCTATGTGCAAGATGTCTCTTTTTTAAATCACAGATATATAAAAATACTTTCTTTTTTTGAGAAAAAGCAAACTTATTCTACCTATAAATGTGGTTGCACTTATCTCTAATGTAATCTTGAACTTTGTCTCCACTCTGAGCACAATATTGTACTTATTCATTTTATCTATCCTGCACAGAGCTTGAGACTGCACAGCTTCAATTTCACCTATGACTTTCTTGATAGAGGATCTTGGCTATCCTTTGGGGCTTTTCATTACAGTTCCTCAACTCTCCCATAATGTATTTTACTTCATCCAGCTACAGTAAAAACTCTCTTTCACTGGCTGAGTTCTCTTAAATCCTTAAAGAATTTGGAAATGTGCCTGCAACTGAGTTCTGAGGATGACATTTTTACTTTTGTTACACTCAAATAAGATAAAGAAAATCTGCAAATACATGCATATAATGATTTCCATTTGGTAGAATTACTCTCTTGACAGACTCTGCTCCAAGTTTTATTCATCAAAATGGGGGATGCCCCATCCAGCGTTACCACGCTGTATACACACCTCCTTCATAGTGTTTGATATCTAACTATAGGTGATTAAAGCCAGAATTTGATTACATTATTATTATTAACACACATTACAAGCAAAAATTATGTGAATTTATAGGTTAAGCTAACAAAATCAGATGGACAGTTCTCAAAGTCTTTTCCTAGCCTATAACAAGGTCACAGCCTTGATTGTCCAATCACCTCCTTTTTGCCAAGAGGAGGAGATACAATATTTTTTAACATGTCAGCAAGCGCTCAGTCTCTTTCTATGGCGATCCAGTTACCTAGCATTTGGAAGGTTCATATTCTGTGCTGTGCCTCTAGCCAGAACTTAATCTTTGCATAAAGATAAAGAATAAAGATAAAGATGATTAAACATAAATATATGTTTATAACATAATGAAAAAGATTAAACATAAGGATGATTATTTCATTTTTCTCCTATTTGTATTTGCTTGCTTTGTATGTATTTTTTCTAATCCTGTAACCATGTTATTGTTGATTTTTTTGGTAAATAAACTCTTGCTTTATTAGTGTTACATGCTGCAATATGGCAGCAGTGTGTAATATTATCATTGTATTGTTGCAGGGTTCTCCGGTCCATGTTTCCCCTGCTAGGGATCCTAGCTGATTACCTTGCAGCTGGGATGCTCTAGCTGAAGATTTGGCTGTGTGTGTTCAGCAGCCAATGAGGATATGGCTCTCCCCTTAAATAGCAGTCAGCTGATAGGTTCCTTTCCGGTCATAGCTTTTAGCTTTAGCTGTTTTGATTTTTGATTCAATCTCTGATTCCTGAGTGCCTTGTTTCTGACATCTTCCTAATGTGTTTACCTCCTTGTCTGTTTGATCTCTCCTGCCCAGTTCCTTGTCTGCTGCTTTGTGTGAGTGAGTTTCTGCTGAATGTTGCGTGTTAGCCCCTATGTGTTAACTCTCTGTGGGTAAAGCCTTTTCTAGTTACCTGGGGTATTGTTCTTTAACAACTGCACTCTTGGAGCTGTTTATTACCATCTGCACTCCAGTTATCTGGTTTCTATTGTTCTTTTTTTTATCTGTGTTTTGTATTGCAATCTGCACTACTCTGATTACCACTTGATTATCACCTGTCTGTTTATAACAGTCTGTCTGTACTCATACCAATCTGTACTTACTTTGTCTACTCACCTGCACACCAGCTTGCCTGATAAATACAGTGCAGTCTCTGTGCTTACCTTGTCTACTCTAGCCTGCATCCTAGCCCACCTGGGTATTTCTGAACTATGAGTACTACAGTTGTACTCCTGTGTCATCATCCTCCGGCCTCCCCTTGTCTCTCAACCTAGCTTGGGATTGTCTACTGAGGGCCGTGACCTGCTACTGGAGTACAGCCAAGTCCATCTCCACCATCAGGGGCTCTGGCGAACACCACTCGGTAGTTAGACTCCGAGCCTTGGTGTGTCAGTCTCATAACATTTAGTAGGTTCATACATACTCTAAGACTCTTTGGGGCTAATTTAATTGACCACAAAGATGGGAATAATTGCGAAGTGCACTTATTCCCATCTATTACAGAGACAAAATTTGCAGATTTTAATATGTACCTCTATGAGACGTGAGATTAAATCTGCTATGTAAATTAGTAGGAATAGCATTGCGACCAGACATCGCAGTAAATGAATCTGCCCCTTAAGCTGACCATACACTATAGTGATTATCGGCCCAATCCTTCAATTATCGCGTGAGCTCCTGAATTATCGCTCAAGTGTATGGTTAGGATTTTTTTTGACGAGCATCCAATAATCATCCAAGAAGGGCTCTTGAATGATTATTTAATCTTTTGACATGTTTGATTTAAATCATCCCAAAGCTCCAGATTTTTGGCAAAAATAGTGTATGGGCTTTTAATGATAATTGTCAAATCTTTGGAGATAAATTTATGTTGACGTTTAGTCCTTTCAGAGGCGTGCTTATGCAAATGACACACAAATGATTTGTGGCGGTGAACTATGGACTCTGCTGTGACCTTTCATGCAATGTGCATGCTTTAATACCTGCTTATATATGCAAGGTCCCCTTCTGCATCAACTGCTGTGGAACATGGATTTGTGGCTGTGAACTATGGAATCAGTTGTGACGTTTCATGGTCCAACAATTAAACATGTCATTTGTAAAAGAAGAATTCCAAAGAATATTCTTAATGTCAGCATAGGTCAGCATAAATAGCTAACATTTCCACATACAAAAACAACGGACATTGTTCAAAATGAATACTCTAAACACTTTTTTTTTCCATACCATCCACAGTATCATATATTGTTTTTATCATATTCATGCAGTCTTTGTTCAGTTTCAGTATTTGCTTTGCGGTCTGGTCATCCTCATGTTGTTTTGATTTGTCGCTTCCATTGCTCTCATCAGAAATCAAGATAATGGGGCAGATCCTGAACTACGCATTTCCGCGAATTTACGTGTGGCGGAGACGTAAATTCGCAGATTTGTACGCACTGCGCATGCGCATCGCAGAAAATACGCACATTCACGTAGCGTATTTTCAAACGTATGGGTAATTCACGTATTGCTAACGTAAATACTTACGTGTGGGCGTGCCAAATTTACGTTAGTGACCAATACGTGCGTTTTACGTGAAGTAGGCGGGGGTGGTATTTAAAGTGTACAGTATGGGCGTGCTAAGCTGCGTACATTCGCGTAGTCTGTACGCCCGTTAGCGGACGTATGCTGTTACGTTAGGAAAAGTTAAGGTAGGGTTTGGGTCGCGTAATTTCCGAAAATACGTCCGTGCAAGGGGTGTGCCGTGGGGAGTGTATTGACCTTACGTGTACGAAAATACGCACCGCTAAAATACGTACGCACACACGTAGTTCTGGATCTACCCCAATATCTGTATGTAGGATAGAAAATTACTGTTCACATATGTGTCATTATTTATAGTATACATATCCATATACATGTTTTATTTTTACCCCTGTTACCAATAACCCTCACTATGCCATCTGTTTTATTTTTCCCCGTTTTAAATAACTATGAAATATACATGTAAGCATTATAATAAATTTAAAACCACACTTGCCTGTTGCACTACTTGTTATTTTTTTGCTTTGCTGTTCTTTTTCCATGCGAAATCCATCTGAGACTGTGTTATCTTCATTAAACATGTCTGTACCTATTTAAAAATATGTTAATTGCAAATAAAATGTTAGATTTTTAATTATGTTTGTTCTGTTTTATTTTGCTATTTTAAGCTATTTTCCTGTGTTACCCATAGATTTTTGATCATCCAAAGTAGCATCACTCAGCAGTGGTGAGACTTCTGCAATGTCTTCTTCTGTAGTTTCTGTTTTAAAAAAAGTTGTACATAACTACATTAGAAGCGCCTTCATATACTTTTAATTTCAACACGTCATATAATACCATAATAATAGTTTAAGAATTTTTTTTACCTTTTTTAATAGTTAGCTTGGGTACCAATCCCCTTAACTCCACCCTTTCATGATGTTGTCTTCCTACATTGCAATGATTTGGTATTATCAAATCTGTCATAAAAGTTTTCAGCATAAAAATGTAATATCCTGTCTTCATATCAACAATCATAAAGATCAAACATATAGACAGGACTGACCTGTAACAAATCATATGGACATGACATACATACATACTGGATTAAAGATCATCATTTGAACAACACATACATACTGTCCTTGAGCTAATCTGAGACATTACATATAAGGACTAATGACAAACATGTGGAACTATACTTACTTTTTATGTTCTTACAAATTTTTTTCAGTTTTCATTTCTCTTATCTTTTTAAATCTGACCATCGCTTCTGGATCTGCTCATTTTGAGGGTGTATACCAAACTTTTGTTCGGTGATTTCAATTACTCTATTTAACATTTTTCCTTTTTTATGGTTGATGGTGGGATAAATTCTCAGGACACAATTGTAATACCATTTATGAAAGTACCGGACGATGGTCTCCATTTCAGCTGTAGACATGGGATTAGATCTAACTATCCACCATTTTGCTAGGGCCTTCTTCGATTTTCTCAGTTTTTTCCCTTTCTACATTTTTTGGGAAACCTGGAAAATCCTCACCATACAAAACGTTGTTGTTAGACTCCCCTTGACCTTCATCGGCATTCTCAGCTGCATCAATCACCGCCATATCTTTACTCTCTGGTTCCATCATGTCTGCCCATGCGGTGACAATCTTGCACCAAATATTCATTAGGGGCATTCCTTTGTGTATTGCATAGTGCGTATTTCCTGAACAGTGATCAGTTGTTGATTGCAGATTCATTGGGCCTGATCCAGACCTATGATGTTACACTGAGCGGTCTAACGCTCAGCGTAACATCGCTGCACACCCCTGACACTCCCCTTTGCCTTACTGTATTAACACTTGCTTACGCCGGCTGAAGGCTAACCTAACTTCAGCCGGCATAAGCGAGTGTTAATAAGGCCTCCCAGCCTCATTACCCTCCCTCCCCCCGCCTACCTGCACTAACTGCAGCATAGTAACGCTGGGGGACGCCCCCTCCAGCGTTACCACGCTGCTGTTACAGATGCCCGATTGTTGATCAGGCGTTGCAGTAGCTATGCCGGGCAACATCTGCCCATCGTATGCGCAGATTGGCTTTTCAGCCAATCTTACGCTTACGCCCACCGTAGTTAGTATGGCGGGCGTAGGTCTGGATCAGGCCCCTTGTGTTAACATACATCTGTGGATTCAATAGCATTCATCCGTGGATTCGCTTTGATCCCTTCATTCATATTTAAATCAAGTAAACACTCTTATAATCTATTGATGGGAGGGTGGGTAGGGAGCGCACAGTACTGTGATCGTGAATATACAGTAGCGCTGATGGTATAGGAGTGTGGTAGTGTAAAGCCAATGTCTTTCACAGTGTGGGTGGTCTCATACAGTTGGGCCTATTGTTCAATATTTGTAATGAGTTCAGTAGATGGGCTGGTGGGGTCCTGGTCCTACAGAAGATGTCCTTATGGTAGCTTGAGCCGAGAGATAGAATGGGAGAGGAGACAAAGACAAGGACGCAGATATGGGGGCTGATTCAGAGATGCGATTGCGAAAAGATCGCAAATATACGCACCTTAGCTAAGATCTTAGCAGGTTCCAGCCCACTGCAAAACCAGACACTCCCCTTGCAAACAGCGGTGGATCTTAAACTTAGACCACCATTGAATTGCCTTAACTATACGCTGTCATTTGGGATCTTAAGTGACGTGGGAGCGTTCATTTAAGATCCTAAGTGTCAGTCCTCGCCCACTTTCCCTCATTTCCCTGCCTCCCCCCGCCCATTTCCATGCAAATCCTTAAGATCCTAAAGATTCGCTGCACTTAAGATCTTAAGTGCTTGCGTGCGATTCAGACCTACGATCTTAGCGAATTTACGCTCCTAACCACTACGTACATGGCGTTGCACTATTACTACGCATGCGCAGTTTTGCAAATTTTCTAAGATCTTAAATATACGCACCTAAGTGCCGTGGAAATCGCATCTCTGAATCAGCCCCATGGTGTAGTACTTCTGAGTAGTGCAATAAGTTACATTGTAACTACTTACTCCTCACTGTGTCTGCTGTCGCTGTGGTGCAGAAGAAGCTGCCGGTGGTACTTTTTCCAGTGTCGTGCACAGTCTGCCTTTTTGTGCCTCCGGGTGGCCGCAGCTGGTTTTTTCGGCCTGCTGGTCTCACGCTTCTTTCACGTCCCTTCTTGGCTGGCAGTGTCTCCGGTGCTATAATCTGGGTACGGCGGCTCCCTGCAGTGGCGGGTATGAGGGTGGATGGTCTCTGGTTTGGCGTCCTCTGATTTGGAGTGGTTTCAGAGGGGGGAGAGGTGATGGAAGGAGGAGGGGGATTCCTGGCCGGTCTCCCTCTCTGTTTGGGGTTTCTCTCTCCCGCACTGTTGTTCTGTGGTTGCCTGGGATACAGTTTCCACGCTGTTAGACGACAGCGTGCGCTCGCCTTCTGTGGAGTCTGGCTAGGAAGGCCTTGTAGTCGCTGGTGCTCGATCAATGGGTTTTATTATTAAAATAACAGCTGGATGAATGTAGAAAAGCACTTTAAACGTCAAATATAATTGGGTGCAAGTGTTTATCACTACGAACCAATGAGTTTCATTACCTTAGTGACTTTCTCAGGGTAAAAGTTGTAGTGAGGGAATGGTAGGGTGTTATATAGGTTAGTGGGAGGGGACCTGTAAATGATTGGCTTGTGGGTAGAGACAGAGCATGATTGGCTATCTGTGTACAGTGTGCTGGAAAAGGCAGTTTTTTACCACCCTAGAAGACAATAGTGAGCAGAGTACAAGCACGCCAAGCCAGAGACCTTCCATGATTATAATCCAATGTCCATAGTGTCTTTTCCCCAATTCATTCATCCAGCAAAGATAAGGGTGATGAAAAATATACACATTTATTAGTATAAACACTGTACTTAAAAAACACTGAAATATAAATATAACAGGATCAGTTGCGCTCAAAACACTACACCCTCTGAAATTAATTAAATAAGATACAATATGATCCCTTGATACGGCGCTGTGTGACTACTAAACTGCTCAAAAAAATATTAAAAATAAAAATATCAAAAATATCAATATAAAATCTAAATGTAAAATCAGGTGTGCAATCTAAAAAATATACCAGAGTCTGTAATCACAGTCTCAGAATAAATGGACACTCTTCTTTAAAAAGTGGCTGGATGTGTTAATTGATGGTGTGTATTTCTCATTCAACTCTCCATAAAGTGCATATGCGGAAATCAGAAGAGAGGGAAAGTTATACACATGAATTTATTATCCAAAAGAAATGAAAATAATAAACTGGCATCAAATCATTTTGGCCAAGAAAACAAATACACATTAATACATAAAACCTATAATGCATAAAACCTCAGGGGATCCGGAGGGATATCTCTTTAAAGGTTAAGGACACCCACCAACAGAAGTTCACTCGTGCCCAGCGTGCAGATAAAGATGTAAGAAATCCTGTCACCCATGCCGAGGGACGCGAAAAAGCCCAGGATCCAGCCAGATGGTGAGTGCTGCAAAGGGTCTGGATGCTGCTGATGTCCGAAGGCAGGTGAGTACGTTGTGGGAGTCCAAGGGTTACCGACTGATGCGTTTCGAGGGACAACAGCCTCTTTCTCAAAGTGGTAACCGTGAGTATGTCTTGCTCCTATTTAAAGCTTCTGGCTAACTAATTAAGACTGCACACCTGTTCAATCAAGCTCCATCAAATAGAGCCATTCATAAACACAGTAGTTAAAACGTACAAACGGAAGTCAGTGGTGATATTGTATATTTATAAAAACGACCTCTGTACAATATATAGATTTTTACTCCTCCCATCAGAGAGAATACTTAATTATAAATAGGATGCAAAGAACTTAAATATAAATACAAAAATGTATAAATACATATATCAAAAAGAACTGGGATTAGGGGGGATTCAAACCCTCAACCTATGTGCTACTGCTAGACTAAACCTTAAGTTAGTTGAAATGAAGGAACAGAGTATATATGACTATTGATTATTATGTGTCAAAGAACTAAAATAAGTCGTTATGGAAATAACCTTAATTTTGAAAAGACCTTTTAAGAATAAGCTCTAAACTTGGTGATAAATGGATGAATAAGTATAGCTATATACATGGCTAGTGAACACTGATATCAATTGTTAGCTAGAAATGTGATACAAAAAGTAAAAGAAGGGGGAGAATTATTTGATTTAATTAATACACACCTATTGTGAAATATAGACAATGCATATGTAAATATAAATTAATTAATAAATAAACTACAGAGGGGATTCAAACTCTTAGTCCATGTATCTATAAAACCTTAACGTAACCGTTAGACTAAATCCACAGACAGGAGAAAGGGAAAATAATGAAATACATAGTAGTAGTCTCAAGTGATACACGTGTATAAGAGTGAACCTAGAATACATAAAATAAACCAGATCAAAGTGAAATAGATGATGATTTTTTATATACATAAGATCTGGTCTATAATGTAGTAAAAGACCTAAACTTATTAGTGACTAAATAACTACATGAATATGAGTATGTGAAATATGAACAAATAGGGTGATGAACTAAGAGATAAACATATAAATACTTGAAAATAAAAAGACATGGAACAGAGTCATAGAGAATAGACTAATAACCCTGATATAACCAGTTGTTGTTGGTATCTCATGATTAACAATAGATATTATCACATCATCATAAATACAATAAACAGGGAAAACACAATAATTCAACAATTAATACATAATATGAAGACACTCAGTCGTATATACACAGTGAAAACCATAAACATCTTCAAGATGTATAGTCATTACATATATTACACAGAAATAGATGCAGGAAAAGCATATTGAGGACTAAATTCATCTAAAATATACATTAAAAATCTAAAATATATAATGTATATAACAGCCTTTCAAGTTGCCAATACATGTAGACACCTGACAAAAATCATATTATATCCAACAATAAATAAATAAAATCTAATTAAGTGATCTCAGGAAAGTCAATGGTATATAATAACATGACAAGTACCTGACTATACGGAAGGCGAACCTCACAAATCAGATGTATAAGATAGTACTGATAAAAACTCGACTTAAAACCTTAATTAAAATGCTATCTACACTATAAACACCGTCTGGAAGGGCACCTGACTGCAAAGAAAGTGAACCCTAAAATTATCAGTGGATATTGGTAGAGTCTCATTACAAGGAGCTGTAGTTATTTAATTTAAATGACCATAAAGAAAAAAGGATATCATCAGTGAAAACGGTGTATCTCAAAAAACTTTTGGGATCTCTAGATATTTAAGACTAAAATATATCAAATAATCTTACCTGGGGATGATATATGGACTCCGGCTCCTGAGAAGGTCCATTTACGGTACCTGGTCTTCCCATAGGATCTCCCATTAAGATACTGGCCAGGCCAGGCTTCCAAAATCAGACGAGATCGGGCGCAACAGGGTAGTATGACTGTATAAAGAAAATCTAAGAAACCATTTGAGTTCAAAATCGTGATTTAAACCACCAGGTTCTAAAGAGCCTAAATCAAAAATATATTTCATCTCTGCTCTGGCTAGTATATCACTACAATTCCCATTTCTACCGTTACCTCTAACCAGTTTGATCCCACAAAAGGATTTGATGTGACAACCGTTACCATGATGATCCTTAAAGTGCATAGAAAGGGAATGAGTGCATAGATTCTTTTTCTTGTTTTCAAGGGAAGAGAAGTTCTTCCTATGTATGTCTTGTCACAGCTACAGGTAATAGCATATATGCAATTTTTTGAGTTACCCATGATGAATTCATAAATTCTAACTGATCTCCCATTAATAGTGGATATGAATGTAGTTATCTTTTTTTCCGTTTTACAGATCTTACACATTGGACAATCCCGCACCTGAAAAAACCTTTTGTATTAATATTCCATTTGAATTCCTGATTAGAAAAGTTGCTGTGTACAAGGGAGTCTCTAATGTTGGGATCTTTTCTATAAATAAATCTAGGGTGGTCTTTCACCCATTTGGAGAGTTCCGGATCCTCCATAAGAATTGGCCAGTGTTTGATAATTGCTTTTTCTACCTCTTTATAATTCTGGTGATACTGAGTAATAAATGTGATGTTTTCTGATTGTTGACTTTTTTTGGGGGTTTGGGGATAAGCAAAGAATCCTGATCTGTATTCTTAACACTTAAGATGTTTTTGTCCAGGGATTCATCTAAATACCCTTTAGCAGAGAATTAATCCTTCATTATCTTAGCAGAAGTTTCAAAATCTTTCATGTCAGTACAGTTTCGCCTAATTCTCAAAAACTAACCTTTCGGGACATTTTGTAACCAGCAGTGATGATGGTTACTCTGTATGGGAATGAATTAATTGCAATCGGTGGGTTTTGTAAAATTCTTAGTTTTAAGAGTATCTTGATCAATAAAAATTGTAAGGTCAAAAAAATTAACTAATTCTACACTAATGTTAAAGGAGAGATGGATATTGACCGAATTAGAATTTAGTTGTGTGCAAAATTCATCCAAAGTAGATCTTGGTCCTTTCCATATAAAAAAGATGTCGTCAATATATCTATACCAGGAGACCAGGTTCGCACCAGCTGTGGGGATTACTTGTTCCTCCCATAAAGCCATAAAGAGATTAGCATAACTAGGTGTGAACCTGTTCCCCATGGCAGTTCCTTTAATTTGTTTATAAAAGACGTCATCAAATTTAAAATAATTATTAGTTAAAATAAAGTTAATACCATCTAAAATAAATAACCGAAGAGCAGGGTTTTAAGCTGAACTCAATAAAAAGTGTCTCACCGCATTAATACCAACTTCGTGTGCAATAATAGTATAAAGTGACGTAACGTCAGCTGTAACCAAAATAAAACATTTCCTTTAGTTTACACAATAAAATCTGTAGTATCTTTAAGATAAGATGGAATCACCTTCATAAATGGTTGAAAGTGATGATCTATAAACATGGAAAGGTTAGCAGTGAGGGACCCAGTTCCTGCTACGATCTGAATCTGTGAATTAATCTCGGACTGGTAGTCACTTTTATCAAGAAGGACTATTCCACCACCTTTATCGGCGGGTTTGATGATTACATGGTCCAATTTTTTGAGAGATTTAAGACCATTTTTCTCCTTATTGGTTAGATTATCAGTCCGAAATCTATTCTTATGTTTATTTTTAGTCAAAATTTTCTCAAATTCCTTAAGCACAAGGTGTTCAAAAGTCTCAACCAAATGACCTTTCTTAAGTTTGGGGAAAAAGTGGGATTTCGGCTTAAATTTTAGAGGGGGATCTAAAATTACATTTGATTCATCTCTATCAAAGAATTTCTTAAGCCATAATTTGCAAACAAATTTTTGAAGGTAAATGTAAGAATTGAATAAATTTAATCGGTTATGGGAAGCAAATTTAGGACCCTTACTTAAAACGGAATTTTCATCTGTCGTTAAGGAATGAGAGCTGAGGTTAAAAATTTGAATATTAGTAGATGATACTTTTTGGAGTATTGTCTCTTGATTTTCTCTATTTCTCTTTTTTTCTTTTTTCTTTAACAATTTTTTCCGATTGAAATTCTTTTTATTTCCTCCTTTTTTATCACGTTTTTTTCTTATTATTAATATTAGTGGAGTAATCCCCTAATATATCCACTGGGGGGAACTCCTTCCCTGACGTTTCTAGCTAACAATTGATATCAGTGTTCACTAGCCATGTATATAGCTATATAGAGCTTATTCTTAAAAGGTCTTTTCACAATTAAGGTTATTTCCATAACGACTTATTTTAGTTCTTTGTCACATAATAATCAATAGTCATATATATTCTGTTCCTTCATTTCAATTAACTTAAGGTTTAGTCTAGCGGTAGCACATAGGTTGAGAGTTTGAATCCCCCCTAATCTCAGTTCTTTTTTGATTTATGTATTTATCAATATTTGTATTTATATTTAAGTTCTTTGCATCCTATTTATAATTAAGTATTCTCTCTGATGGGAGGAATAAAAATCTATATATTGTAGTTTTTATAAATATACAATATCACCACTGACTTCCGTTTGTACGTTTTAACTACTGTGTTTTTGAATGACACTAACATAGTGGTTTTTAAGTGTTTATACTAATAAATGAGTATTTTTTTCTTCACCCTTATCTTTGATGGATGAATGAATTGGGGGGGAGACACTATGGACATTGGAATATAATCACACTTTCAGAGACACTCTATCATTTATAGTTTTTATTGGCAACATCACAGCAGTGTTTATTCTTGGCGCTGGTCTCAATCCCATTTTCTGATTTATTTATTTTGTTCTTTCTTATGGGAAACAGGTGAACCCCTAGGGATTGGGTACTAGCAGCCTTTTATCACAGCAACACTGTCCTTTTTATTATTATTTCTTACTCTTCCATTTATACCAATATCTACAAAAAAAAATTCATAGTTGACATCAGCTATGGCCATCAAAACAATACTGAAAAATTCCTTGTAATTGAAATTGAAAGGAGCCACTATT
>WWET01001339.1:156290-167523 GCA_011038615.1 Limnodynastes dumerilii | reverse complement strand
TGACCTAGAATACATGCCCAATGCTTCCTTCACATTTGGTAAGAATTCCACTACGGAAGTCTGGATCCCAGTCCATACTGGATGGCTAAAAAAGAAAAAACCACGGGTGGACTACAAGCCCAGCACCTTTTACCTTTTAGAAGGGATTCCCCCCCGTATTTATTACTCCACATTCTTGTTGCTTGTGCTTTTCATTGGAGTGAGCTAAACCAATGCAGTAAATTCTCACAATCACACACAGAGAAATAGGGAGGATGAATCAGACCAAAAGGTACTAAATCTGCCTAGCATCAGCTAGGACACCACAATATTTTTGTATTTAACTAAATAAATCTGAATAGCAATAATTTGTACTAATATTAACTTATTCTTATTTTCAATTTAATCTCTGAGTGTACTTAATGTTTTAAAAGCTTGTCCATCTGCATATAAATTCAGAGGTGACAGGAATAAGCAGTAAAAATAAATTGGTTTTATTAAAAGATGTAAAATAAATAATATCAAAGCCTAATATCTTTGAATTGTTAATGTTAACATTAAAACATGGTCGATTGAGGTGATCTAAATTTTTTTTAAATGTTTTTCTGCGACCCTTTGGGAAATCTATAATAATTCAGACATTTAAACCTACAACCACAGACTAAAAAATGCTACTAGAGGTAAAACAATCTCTTGCAGCTCGAAGGTAGAGAACAGGCTGTTGAAGGACCTTATAACATGGAAGTTAACAAAGGGACTACCCACAGGGAGGCGTCTACAAGAAGATTATCTGCTGCCCACAAGTAGTAAGTTAACCTGCACACGTCTCACCTGTGCCTGGAGGAGGAAGGCGTCCTCCTGCGTCTGGAGCGAGAGCGGGACCTCGAATGCTTCTTTGATTTCTCGTCTTTCTTGTCTAAAAGGAAAGCACGTTTTGTCAGATGCTGGCAGAGTTACTATCGCCATTCGTTATAGAGCTTGAGAGAGACCCTGTACCTGGCTCAATGGCTGCAGAGATCAATGACTGGGCCTCCCGCACTCTCTTCATAGCCTCCTCGATATCTTTGTTGGAGGCATCGGATTTCAGACTTGGTGACACGAGTCCTGCTGTTACGTGGTTCAACCTAGCAAACAAATCAATGACACGGCTCAGTCAGCACACATCCACAGACACAATGAACACAGGTTTACCGATTGACGTAACGGTTACATACACATAATGAACATTACTTACTTGGGATCAACGGTGCTCATAAGTTTTAAAAGCTGATCTGCTGCAAGAGACTGAAAGAAAAAATAAAATACATTAACTGGATAACTACAGGTCTCATCTTACTCTAAAGCATATTATATTTTTATTGAACTACTCTGACGATACAGAAAGCCCCTTCTCAGAGCTGCCTATGTTCCACAACAGTATAAAAGGGTTTTTCATGAAATACAAGGGCAAAGCGTATAGGCGTGTTAAAGGAAAGGGGGAAGTCCTCCCCAGGGATATCACACACCAGCATGCCGGCACGTCGTCTTCTACCATTAAAGTTTTTGTTCAATAACTTTATTTGGAACAGACAACATTAAATAAAACACAGAACTATGCTACAAGACTCGTGGATACATAAAAGTTATTCCATAAACAGAATTTAGAGCATTGGGGTAGGTGGAATACTGTCATTAGGGAAAACCGCACCAATCAGTTCCAGGTATTGATCATCTATTATACACTCGCACCATACACTGCTACTAACATTCTAAGTGTATCTCTATCTACTACTGGCGCTGGTAATAATCATTTTTCACACCGCTAATGTTTGGAGCACATCCCAGAATTCTCTGCAAATACGATAAGTCTCAATCCTTCCATTTAAACCGGATCAAATTCCCCAAGTGTCACTGAGATAACGGTATACACTGTACAGCGGAGGGTAGTACATTGAAGGGTACCTGGGAGTTTAGATTAGCTCCTGGAAGAGTCAAGGCTGCAAGAGTTGGATCAAGTGTGGGAGCTCCGAGTGCAGCGAGGGGAACAGCGCCAATCTAAGAGAGACACAGAACTTTATTAGTCATTGCAATAACAGACGGCAACACGCTCCAGATCACGAAGCAGCTCTATTGTGCAAAGCCCACAGCAGTGTCCTCCTCGCTGCTCATGTACATATCGGACATATTTGATCATTATAAATATATGAGATTAAGATAATTAAGTATTCGTTTATTTATGTCACTAGAGTCATACCCAAAGATAGGCGATTATGAACAGCCTGGACGGAAAGGAAGATCATTCCCTATTAGATGCCGGTCTTACATAAACATGACCTTACTTCTATCACTAATTGTATTTCATATAACACTGTATTCTGGGAGCTTATTCTGTACCTCAGGCCAAAGACAGAACATCTACATTTGGCATCACAAAGGCTGTGTAGGAGTCTGGCTCACAAGATCTACAACCGCCTCCTATACATGTAGAGCCCAAACATGTGTAAGGGGTAAGTGTAACAATAAACCCATCATCCTCCTCCTCCACATAGCTGAAAAGTCTATGAAAGCTTTCAAAATATCAATAAATAAAAATACTGTGTGCAATGACCCTGATTGGTTTACACCACAAGAAAGGTCCGTGCTCACGAGAGCTCAGGTCTAGTCTGAAAAGAAATGTAATAAAGATTAATAAAGTTTTCACTGTTTTATCCGAATAAACAAGCGTGGGAGCCCCGTCTCACACTGTACACTTGGCATGATTCCCTCTGATCACTTTAGCGTGCGGAGGGGAAGCATTGCTCATCTGCACATAAATGGGATTGTATGCAACAGTTCCATATGAAGCTTGGTACATTAGGGTCATGATCATAATCCTTGCACGACATCTGGAGGATACATGCGCCCTCCCTGTCAAACGAGGCCACTGACGCACCTTACACGCTTATGTGACCTGACGGCCTTAATTCCGGATCTGGCCCCTGGATTATACAATAACGCACAAGAGAACGGAATTACAAGTGGTTACCCTTTGGACCCTCCAATTGCTAAGGGACCCCGATTCCAGATTTGTAGTTCGGTTGATGTACTATGTACACAGAGAGTATTCTGGGAGCACATGAGTGGAGCACCTAGTTAAAGAAGGCTGGATTCAGAACTCCATACGCATAGTCACTCCTATGGAATGGGCTTCACGTCTATGCGAGGGTAAGTTACACGCATCCATCGCACATAAAATGCAGTACTATACAAAACAGCTAAGCCAGACCCTTACTCTATGATGTTCATGTCCCCCATGCATACAGCATGTACATACGACAAGCCATCACACCCCATCGCTGGAGACAGCCACAGCGTGGAACGCAGCACATGGATTCGGAATCCATACGTATCCCGTCATTATTTATTCTGCATTCGGTCCGATGAAGAGAAGAGAACCCTGTCTGGACTGGACTTACCTGACTGAGTGGATTCGGAGTGGGCAGGAGACCGCCTCCGGGCAGCAGACTCGTGACCGCGTTGGCTGGAGCCATAAGGGACAGAGCTTTAGACTCATCGGGAATTATTCCTGTAGAAAGACACATCTTCATTAGACACGTGGCTTAGAGAGGAAAAAAAAAATCAAACACAAAATAATAAAATAAAATAGGAAAAAAATAAAATAAAAATGTAAACATAACAAAAAACACACAGAAATGCTGTCACTGATCCACCACTCCATATGGCCGGTAGTACTTATTCTGGCTGCCACAGTCTAGCGTTACACAGTTTACCATTAAGTGAAAAGAAATAATTCGACTTTTTTTTTCTCTGCTCTTTCTACAAATGGTTAAAGATTCTAGAGTAAAAAAAAGATACTGCACAATACACACTACTTTTGGTTGGGTGTTAACACTGCTGAGATTTCATCACCTGTACTCGATTTTTAATTCATGAATCAAACGTAAGCAAGCACAGTCGGTTCTCCGGGGGTGTGCTCTCAACTTTTCAAAAGCTGTTTAATGAACAACGACTCGTGTCGGCTGCTTCACTATAAAGCACACAGAAAAATCAAGATACACAAGACAAAAAAAAGTTTGGTTTAGGAGTTATTCACATGGCACAGTTCACTAGCTCTTTTAGCATACCTACCATATAATGGTGCAATATAGAGTTATTATGTGGCGGGAGATTTAGTTAAAGCCCAATGAATTTCTCAGTTGGTGTCTGAAGGCAGAATATCACTTTCCTTACCTGATAAGACGAACTAAGAGGAAAGACTATAGGTTTATGGGAGACACGATAGGCTATGAATTGCCGGTCCATCCAATGGATTAGGTAGGTGTGTTTGGGGCTACACGTGTTGAAGGCAGCCATTTTGTAGGCGGAACCAATCGCTAGCCCATTCACTGCTAACAGGCTGCACAGTCCTGAACATTGGCTCAGCTTACACAATCGCTTGCCCTAACGGGCGTGTTTGCCGACTAAGGTGAAACCAGGACCTCCGTGATGGATAGGCTACAGTATTGATAGGAAAAAGGCTCTACAGACTGAGAGGCCCGTGTGTGTACACACCCCAACCCCCCCAAATCAGAGAGTGAGCAAAGCAAAGAAATTAAATCAAAAAACAAAAAAAAAACAAAAGTTTAACTAGAGAGTTTCAAATACCAGTGATTTTGTCTTGGATTAACAAAGTGCATGTCAGCATAAAACATAGAACAATGTACAGGGCACTTAAGAGAAACTGGACAAGCTGGAGAGGAAAACGGTTGAGTGGTATTTTCAGCAGGGCCTGGTAAATAGTTCAGGCTGAACCAGGGAAAAGAACTGTAAAACACAACAACAAAAAAGAAAAACCACTGTTAAATAAAGGTCATGGTTCCTTCCACCTAAGCTTTGATCTGTAGCTCTTAAAAACAGACTGCTATGACACTGCATGGGGCAAAGACCTGCTCTGTGAGGAAGGAGCTGCAGGAGACAGTAGTGGCCTCTGTGTGTTTTACCATACATCACACATAGCTAGGCTAAGGGGGGGGGGGGGTATCACCTGACACAGTCATGCATATGTCCGGAGACCGGCTAATCACTGTATTACTACGCAAAGGATCTTATAGACAGCATCTAGCAGATAACATGCACTGGCTATACCAGGAAAGAAATGTTATTTATAACAAACTTTTATATATTTTTGTTTTTGGTTTTTTTCCAAAAACTTAACTAGAAAAAAATTAAAATAAAGTTTTAATTAAAAATTAAAACAAAACAAAAAACTAAAATTAAAAAGCAATGAGGACCCTCACCAGGTATTTTTCATGCGTCATGGTTTTATTTTTACACTGCCGCTTTGTTAGAACCATGAAATACTGCGTGGATATGTTGAAATGAAAGAAAAAAAAGAAACAGACAAAAGAAACAAACATTAACCAGTAACACCTACAATCCCACCATCCATCGCATCGACAAACCCGCTACGATCCCACCCAAGTCACAACTGTTACAAGGGGTCAAACGGTCTGGATTGTTTTTGAGCAAACGTTTAGGAGCTGGCTTAATAATGTTTTGCAGAAAGGAATAATGTGCTGTAACCAATAGCAACCAGTAATCACAATGGCTGTTGTGTTACAGCACCTGTTGCTCATCGTATAAGCACCAGTTTAGTTAGTGCTGCTCTCGGATTAACTAAGTCTATAGAACGGACCTTGCTGAAATATGTGCCAAATAACTGGAAGGTGGTGTATAAATGCAGCTTAATAAAATAATTCCACTCAGTAAAGTTAGAGCTTAAAAGTAAGATATTATATTTTTTCTAACGCTTCCACCATGAATTCCCTTTTTGTGCAATGATTTATCCCTACAGGACATCTAACAGCAATAAAGCCGATCGATAACAAAACAGCTGTCTTACAGTACATTAAGCGGTTTCATGGCATTACAAGCTCTTAGTAACTGAGAGATTAAGGCACAAATCTTATAATACAGCCCCAGATAACCTTCTAAAGAAAGGTATAAATAGAAAGGATATTTTTATTTTCATGTGCAGAGCCCCCTTCCTCCATCATGTAAACTGGACATCTAATACGGACATTCCTTGTTCTATCTAAACACATTTAAGACAAAGGCCTGGAGACCATTATAAGATATTTGAACCTCTTGGTTTAGCCTCTGGGTTCTCTAACATAACAAAGCTTAGTGTGCATATGCTGCTTCCAGCTACATTTAATCTCGATTTCTGAAAGTTTTATATATTGTGTTCTTTAGTAAAATTTAAATTGAACGTTAATTCATGTCACAGTCGTGTGAAATAGGAATCTTTGCTTGTCTGCTAGTTTGATTTAGTAACTTCTCTAGAGCTTTATCAGATTTGGGGTACAGACTAGGATTATATGTAATTTGTCAAAATTGTGCACCTGATCTTTATACTTTTCACACTGGATCGATTAGTACTTAAAACACTGATGAAAGGAGCAGATATCAGGCATTGTTGATCTTAAAAATTAGGAGCTCCCAAAAAATCTAATCCCATGATGCAACCTGCACCATCGTAGGAAAGTACACACAAGTAATATGATGAAGCTATATGACAATTATCGTGTGATCTGCATGCTGATCAGCATACCCCAGGGTGAACTCAGCATTACTGTCCAAAGACCGGACCACTAGGGGCAAGAACACCAAATCTACCTACTTTTTTCTTCTACAACCCATACACCGATGCATCTGCTTACATAATGTTCTTCTAACTAAGCCTTTCCTCACTAAATATTGATACAAGCCTTAGTTAATTAAAATAAAAAAAAACACATTAATTGACAGCACAGCTCATGTATTTGGCTAGTAGACAACTAACGCCACTGGCCTGGTGCGTAAATATCATTTTCTCTACAATATGGAAATAATCGGTCTTCGGGGATCATTATTTTCCCTTCTTGCTGCTCGTCATTAGAGCTCATTAGCTTGGCTCCTTTCTCACTTATGTTTTCTAAGTTATCATAAGGCACATTAACACCTCTCCAGGAAGGGCATTTAAATATAAACCCTACCACAAATTAGCAAGTGGACCCCCCCCCCCCAAGCAAGAGATCCGCATTTAGCCGTCTCTGCTGTGCAGAACGTTGCTGGGGACAGATCTCTTCTAAACAGCTGCAATCTTTCGGCCAAAGACATTCTCCAATCACAAAGCTGTCTAGCAGAGATACTAACACCGAATCCTATTTATAAATGGGAGGTCCAGTGCTCAGCCCTGACCATTGCAGCATACACAACGGAATATTTAACATGGGATTCAGACCTCATGGTTATTGATGGTTGCACTGAGTAGTGTGAAAGTGCTGGCTAGTAAACTGGCTGCATATACATCAGGGAAAAAAAAGAATAATTGTTGGAAAACCAAGTCCCCCATCATTAAAAAACAAACGTAGAAAGTGACAGGACTGAACAGCCCTGATTGGATAATACATAAACACCATACACGTGTGCAATAGAAAGAGCATGTCGTTAGCGAGTAGTTACACCATGAAAAACACTTGGGGACGCGAGTGCTTGCTGGCGTCTAGTTAATGTCTAGAAATCCCCTGACGCAGAAGAGGACCCACTTTTTTCTGCCATCAGGAAGGGCTTTGCAATTGCCTTCTCCACTACAAAAATCACACACACAAATAACAGAGAAGAGAGTTCATTATTTGGCAAATACTGTGAGAACGATGCAAACTTGAGAGGGAGAGAAGAGAAATGTAATAACCCTATTGCCCATCCTGCACCTTTGTAAAGTTAAAGACTTACAGGCACACCACAATGATCCATGGTATACATGATTTCAGGCATTGGAAACTGCTTATTGGCATCACGAAGCACGTTATTTTTTTTGATTGCAACGTGTACAGAGATCAATACAAGGTTGCCATGCGCAGTGCACAAGTGTGGCAACCAGAGGACCAATAGCATTTGAACATTACAGGTTATTGGTTACTTGGGAATGAGACGTCTGTGGTATACCAGGGATCACAAGTAAATCAATGTAGTTGAAGCATGCAGACTGTGCTCAATTAAAACCTAACACAGACACCCTCTGCCCCCCCCCTTCTCCCACAGCGTCGTGAATAACCGGGCCGTGTACAAACCTTCTGCATAGGGCACCACTATCAGCGCTCTGTCCACGAACACGGTGTTAGTCAGGTGCTGGGCGACCAAGGCCGAGTCTGGATCATGGAACTTTACAAAACAGACACGAGATGTTACAGGCAAAGGAGAATCACTAAAAAAGGAAAGGAGAAACCGAGGTGAAACGCATGAATATTGCAGAGGATTACACTTTATCTGGGGAGCTAGAAATAAAAACAGATATGTTATAAACAATGTACTTACAGGAGCCAGTGTGGTGCAATACTCACCTTCCAGCCCTCAACTGCACTTCACAGTCCCCCATTATTACAGAGAGACCTCCCACTAACGGACAGGCCACTGATCTTCATCTAAAGCAAAATGCTTGTAATATACAATGGGCCCAAGTCAACTGCCTGCGAAACTTGGTCGCAGTGCAATTTTTGAGAATCTACGTTACGGATTTTAATACGCACCTCAGAGGAGCCTATTAAACGCCTCAAATGTATCTTACCGCAACAGACGGGAACAGGTGCAATTTGCGCGGATTCCTGTCTTTGTGGTCAATTGACCTACTGCTGACCGCAAATGTGCAACACAGCTGCTAGTAGCAGCAAACAGTCAAAATGGTCGCGTGTCTCAAAGCAATTCCAACACAATCTGCGCGTTTCTGGGCAGGAAACGGACGGACAGATGTGGCGGTCAGGCCCAGATCATTATGTTGCAAGACAACGGCAACAGGGTCCAATGCATGCACATATCACTGAAACTTAACTGTGTTTAACCCAAAAAAAAATATTAAAAAAAATTATTTGCGAGGTAGTTACAGCTTTAACAGCGAAACACCTTCACAAAAGTTGCATGTTGAGAAATGGCATACAAGGGTCGGCCACACTGCTCAGATCAAACATAGCTTGAATCGACCTATAAACTCTGCCAGCGATGCATTGCTAAGGTATTGGAGTGTTAAAAAAGGTTTAAAACACATGCCATACAGTCCTAAATACTATAAAAAGAAATTAACGCACAGACTCACTGCCATCACTATCACCTGTGCCCAGGGGAACTGCTATAGTGCTGCCGTTCTACATATTACCCAGTTACCAGGATCAAAGCCAAATACACATTCTGGAAAGGTCTTTTGTGCTTAATGAATAACCAAAAACATAATATTGATGGTGGGTTATGACAATTAGATAGCTGAGTGATTATTCTACCATCTCTATAATCCAAATGCGAAGGCGACCATGGTTTGGTTGGAAAATAAAATAAAAAAAATATAATCATACATCTTATGCCGTATGTTTACTTTTATATCATTCCAACAAGAAAAAAAACATTAAAACACATAAATAAGGATTATCTGTAGAGCTTGCACGCCACAGAAAACTATTTAACCATGTTCCTCTAAATTTAGCTTTAGGGTCGAATTAAAAGGTTATTTAAAGCTTGTATTTTCTCTTCCTCTTCAATTATGTGAAATGTTCACCTCGTCTAACAGGAAACGGTGCACGGCTAACACTAAAATTTTAATCAATTTCAATGTTTTTACAAAATTATTTTGTCCAATTCATAAAAGAGACAATTATATTATAATATTATTACGGCCTAATCAAATTTTAAAAAGTGCATGATTTCTAGAACAATGTATTCCATTAACAAATAAAATATCCTATCGGATCGGCCCAATACTATTAACATTTAAATCTTGGTGCACCAAAAGCTGCAGAAACCCTGCTCTAAAATCTACCCCATCCCCACTGAAAGCAGATTGTATTACATACAACGCTGGGCAGATCAGACCACACAACAGCACAAGACTGCATGGCTTCCAGCGACATCTGCTGATCTGTGCAGAAAACCTTGAAACGAAACAGCGCGTTTAATATACTGAAAACGGCTTCTATACCAGCAGCTATTTACATAACACCTGCTATGTCACATGCACAATACACTCTGCAAGAGAAGACATCTCATGTACTCTGCAACAAGCATTTTAACCGGATCGACCATCCAACTGATGTTAAGATAAAAAATATATATATATAAATATACAGCATTTACAAACTTATAAAAAAAAAAATAACAAATCCTATGTTTACTACTTAGAACCTCTCTGGAGACCGGTGTTTTAGCTGGGAGTTAAATTTACCAATAAACAACATCTCTGACTGTTACACCGTGCCAGAGACACATTCTAGACGGGGGAAGGCATTTGCACCGTGTGCCAGAACTCGGATGGTATATAGGTCACACGACGAGAAGAGGAAACATATGTTACACTGCTCTGCTTAAAACACAGATTTGTTATGTAAAAAGTTTGCAAAATCACATTTAGACTAGAAAAAAAAAACTAATTTATATAACCAGAACAAAAAGGGTAACAGAAACATAACTAACCACTAATATATATTATAATAAGGAAAGATCGGACATGGGGGCATTTCCTATTGAAGCATAATTAGTTTTCCGAGCGCTACTTCCGACTGAAACCTATATCATCATCCAAGGAAACAAACCCCCCGAGGAAAGGAGACTGTCCCCACTTTCCTGGTGTTCAAGGGAGGTTCTAATCCTCTTGCTTGCAGTTTAGTCTTAATTGACTACGGTCACGAGGACTTTATCACAGTATATGGTGCCAGATGGCAGAACATTTAGTTTGCATTGATATATTACCATTCTGTTTACATGAAATGCATCCCCGGGCATGTTATAAAGCAGACCCTCCAGCAGGACCCCTTACATAACACTGAAAATGTACATGATCATTGCAGTCGCTTGGCAGGGAAAAATGCAAACGATTTTGCTTTGATTTCCATCTTCCTCTCTCTATATTAAATCAGTTCAAATCCAAATGAAAAGTGACTAATAGGAGCATTTGGGGTCACATTGGAGGGTCTGATAGATGAGGCAGATATGGAACTACAAGTACCAGCAGTCTTATGAGACAGTCTAATCGTGCTGCAGAGAGAGATGGGCAGGATGGGACTTGTAGTCCCACAGCAGCCATTAAAAAGTTATTTATCCGGATATTTAGGGAGCCCCCACCCAAAAAAAAATTGAGGGGGTTTTTAAGGGGGAAAACAGCATATTGGCTCTACAAGGATCAGATAAAAGTGACCCTATCGTCACTACCCCCGTCTCTAACTCCCCCCAAAAAAACGTGCAGAGGGACCCCTGCCGCCATTATGTCCCCCCCCCC
>WWET01001339.1:123277-148339 GCA_011038615.1 Limnodynastes dumerilii | reverse complement strand
CGGGGGGGGGGGGGGGTATGTGGGTGACAGGTACAAAGCGTGGGTGACAGATACAGAGGGTGGTATTTGTGGGTGACAGGTACGAGGGGGGTCTATGTGTGACATGTACAGAGATGGGGGATATGTATGTTGATTACAGGTACAGAGGGGAGATGTCTGTGGGTGATAGGTGCAGAGAAAAAGAGTGGGGTAGTGTATGGGTTACAGGTACAGAGGGTGGGGGTGGGTGTATAAGGGGTTGCCACCAGCAACAGGTAGAGCGAAGAACCATCACTTGCTGGTGACATGCACAGCAGTAGGGAATCTGCAGATGAGCTGTACCAGGAAGAGGTGTTGCCTGTAGTTGACCTGTACAGTGAGGGTGGTAGTCTGCAGTTGATAGTTTAAATACCAGTTAATTCATTTAAACCAGGTGAGTGACAGTTGGAAGCTCAGGAGTGGATGCACAGCAGTAGAGAGTCTGCAGATGACCTGTACCAGGAAGAGGTGTTGCCTGTAGTTGACCTGTACAGTGAGGGTGGTAGTCTGCAGTTGATAGGTACAGCAAGAGGCCATCTGGGAATGACATACAGTGCAGGAGTCACCAGTGGGTGTCATGTACTGTTTCTAATGAATTCTTCATGTCTTCCTGCTTAGTGCCGATGAGTGTTTGGAGAATAAATTTGGACACACCAGAGGAGGCAAAAACAAGTGTACAGTTTGATGGATCTGACCGGTGGTGGGAACAGACTGATCTGACAAAGCTGGTGCTGGCTTCAAATAAGCTGCAGTCTCTATCAGAAGACATCAGGCTCCTTCCTGCACTCGTGGTGTTGGATGTAAGTCTTGGTTGGTCTTAATCATTGCACTATGGTGTGATACAGATTCTGCTGCTCCAATGATCTTGGGATGAAGCCATGAGAGAGAGATGGTAGAAGAGGAGTAGTATTAGTCTTCATAGTGCACATTCTCATAAGACACCACTTTGAACTATTCCTAAAATCTTAAGCTATTAGCTGTATCCTACAGATCAGTTTCATGTCCAGCGTTCGGCTCTTTAGGAACTGTCAACTTTATGATAGTGACGTCACCCCTTAAAATGAATGAGCAGACAGGACTCCAATGGACAGTAAGTGCATTGTCTTGAGGTGGGCTGTTGTGTAGTATCTCCATTAAAATTCATGCTTTACATTAACCTCCATGCACTGGCCACTAGAACCACTTTTACACTGGCTAGCCTTTTTAACCAATCACTATCTTTGTTTTGTTTTGAGACGTGGAATGAAATTTAGTCAGTATTAGAGATACTTTTACCGGCGTTCCAGAAACACTTACTATCAGGTAGTTCAGTCAGATCACCGGTATACCGTATCCTATTCGGATGGGTGCAGGGTGGTAAAATAGTTCAGTTGAATGCTGACCATGCACTGTGCAACAGGGCTCAAAAAATCACAGGTGCGGTAACCATGGCGACCAGAACTATGGACTTGGTGCCCAAGTTGACGTAGTGGAGCGATCGCAGCGGGTATTCCTGCAGCCCATTTACCATCCCATGCACTGCAATTATTGTATAATTACCCAGCAGCACGATTCCCATGGTCACCAATATTTCCCTCCTGGGCAAAACACCTACAGAGGATGTATTTTACAGGAGACTCGGTG
Source organism: Limnodynastes dumerilii (assembly GCA_011038615.1). Taxonomy (NCBI): domain Eukaryota; kingdom Metazoa; phylum Chordata; class Amphibia; order Anura; family Limnodynastidae; genus Limnodynastes; species Limnodynastes dumerilii. The sequence continues at coordinate 146,698 of WWET01001339.1, read as the reverse complement.
TGTGTCTATGTGAATATATTTATATACATACTGTATGGACTTCATAGTAAAAAAAATATATATATATATACACACACACGTTTTTTATTAATTTTTATTCATATCTGGACAATTGTGAGACACACACACACACACTGTACAATGTCCCCTGCTATTGCTCGGTTCCTGGGAGCCGTATAGTTTTAAAGGCATAGATCGATCCAGCCATAAATGCAGATTTGTATTTCTAGGTACATGACAATTTGCTGTCGGAGCTTCCCAGCGTGATCGGAGAGCTGGTTAACCTGCAGAAGTTGAATATTAGGTACATTCTGCTCCAATAATTTTGCATACTCATTCCTTTCTCATAAAATATTGTCATATTGACCATGCTAATATATTCACACATATTCGTTTTATAGGTGAGCATTTTGATTTATTTTAGGTCATGTGTTTTTTTTTTTAATACTTTTAATTTGTGCTCATTTTAAATCTCTTTTCTCTGTTCACTAGTCACAATAAGCTGAAAGCACTTCCAAGGGAGCTGTCACAGCTGCAGAATCTGAAGAGCCTCCTGGCCCAGCACAATCAGCTAGAGGACATACCGGACACGCTGGGGCAGCTGGCTGTTCTGGAGGAATTGGTAAGTTGTGTATAACTATTCTATACCACTGGGATGTGGGCATTAACCAATCAGCGTTCCAGCGTTCCATGCTCAAGCCATACATGTGCTGTGATTGGAGGTAGAGCTGTTTAGCTGATTATTGATGCTTACGACCTGAACCAGACTGAGATGTAGGCCTGATAAGCTACTGTGTGTATGCAGAGACACACTGTGCTTGCTAATAAAACAAGTGCTTGCAAATACGACTAGTCAGACTAGACTACAATGCACAGCTGCTTCTGCCTGCAATTGAAGGAGCATTAGGAATGAGAGAAGGGGTGGAATAACATAACCATTAAACAGCAAGGTCATGTTCCTGCAAAGGGCAAGAAGTATGCACATTTTAGCTGTATCGTTTGCAGGCGTTCAGAATGATGGTGACAGTCAAGACTCCATAAGCTTTTTAAGTCCTTTGTAGTCGGTGATCTTCACCACCAGGCTTGACCAGTCAGTGGATATTATGGCCAAAACCATCCGAGCTTATACACTGGGCTGATTTTTTGTATCAACTATTTCACGTGACTTAAAGGCAGCCAAGCAGTGTAACAAAGCAATGAGAAGGGCAAGTCAGATACTTGGTTCTATAGGGAGGGGAATTAAAGTCACCTGGAATACTGGGGTCAGTTCTGGAGGCCATATCTCCAGAAGGACATAAATACATTAGAGAATGTTCAAGGAAAAGCAATTAAAATGGTGCATGGCCTGTGTCACACACCATACAGAGACTAGAGGAATTAACATGTATAGCTTGGAGCAGAGAAGAGCAAGTAAAATGGTGCATGGTCCGTGTCACACACCATACAGAGACAGACTAGAGGAAGTAACATGTATAGCTTGGAGCAGAGAAGAGCAACTAAAATGGCGCATGGCCTGTGTCACACACCATACATAGACAGACTAGAGGAAGTAACATGTATAGATTGGAGCAGAGAAGAGCAAGTAAATGGTGCATGGCCTGTGTCACACACCATACAGAGAGACTAGAGGAAGGAACATGTATAGCTAGGAGCAGAGAAGGGAGAGGGGATATGATAGCAGCTTTCACATATATCAAGGAGTGTAACTATGTATCCAGGAGCGGGGGGGTCATTTTGTTTAAAGGAAGAGATGTATTAGAACACAAGATCATGAGTATACACTGGAGGGTGGTAGGTTTAGAATGTGTTGAAAAATAATTTGACTTAAAAGGGTAGTTGATACATGGAATGACCTCCCATCTGAGGTTGCAGAACAATTTCTGCATGCTTGGGACAAATATAAGGATATTTTAAACTAAATTGAGGCTTCAATAGGATTGGACCTGCCGTCACTTTCTATGCTTCCATATAAGTGGATGAATCAGGCTTTTGAGGGTTTTAGCAGTTGTAATTATTAGGTAATAGGAATTGTGCACCAATCAGAATGCTGGATTTACTCTTTCTATGTTACCAGGCAAATTAATTCAGGAAACTTACCTCAAATTACAGGACCTTTCCAATAATAGTCTAAGGACCCGTTTAAGCTGCCTCGGCGGTCTCTCAAACCTTGCTCGGCTCAACTTATCCAGCAACAAGCTGAAGGAGCTTCCTGCGGAGATCAGCTGCATGAAGAGTAAGATGACTTACAGCAAACACACACAGGGCCCGAGGCTCTCTCCTAGCCAATAATATAGAAGGCAGACTGGGACTTGTAGTGTCTCAGGGACGGATCCAGACTTCCGTGTTTAGAGCAATATTGTTTCCCTGCTGGATCAAATCCTTCCGTATAAGCACAGAGTTTCGTCAGGTGATCCACCCCCCCTACCTAAGAAATCTGATCTGTCCTCACTTGAATGAAGGATAAATTGTTAGTCAATACAGCGGTGGGCATTAGGCTCTCCCATACTGTATTATTTCAATCCCAAACCTCTCCCCGTGTGCTCTCAGCCTCCCCGCTGCCAGATGCAAACAAAATATGGAAGTCTAGATCTTGCAGATGAATTTGCAGGCAGCGCAAAAAGCACCTTTTCCAAACCTAGCTATTGGGAAATGCTCCATTTTCGTAAGTCTGGATCATGTCCACAGTTAGTATACAATGAAACAGTAAAATAAAATACTCAAAAGAAACCTGACCTCGCTCCAAACAGAGAGGAGGAGCTAGCATTGTGATAAGCTGATAGAGCACCGGACATATAACATATACGCCCGGTGTTTAGCGATTTTTACTACTGCGCATGCGTAGTCATGTGTTAACGTAATCTATGAATCTTTTTCTTACGTAGATTGCGTAATTGCGGTCAGAAAGAACACATTTACGCAATCTACGTAAGAAAAAGATACGTAGATTACGGTAAAAAATGACTACACATGCGCAGTAGTAAAAATCGCTAAACACCGGACGTCTATATTACACATCCGGTACTTTGAATATGGGCCATACTGTTTAAGTGACCACTCCTTCCAGGCCTTATCAACCCTATAGCGCCGTGTCTCCCAGGTGAGAAGAAAGAGAGCAATATATATACCGGTACACGCCATTAAGCCAGTCTGGTACTGCGCCCTTTCCTTTGAAATGTATCACCCTGTGGCTTTTGGTGGTTTATTTCAGAAAAAAAAGGATTCCTTATAAATAATCACAGGCACTGAATACTTTTCCATGTAACTTACTAATGTTAATGCTTTTATAACACGAGACTGAATAAAAAAAAATGGCCCTGGGGGCACCTCTGTCCTGTAATATACAGGATCACAGTCAGTCCTGTATTGTCTGGTGTCATTCCTACAGGTCTGCGACAGCTGGACTGCACCTCGAATCTGCTGGAAGACGTCCCCGTCTCATTGGCTGGCATGGAGTCTCTAGAGCAGCTTTACCTCAGACAGAACAAACTCACCTTCTTGCCTGAGCTCCCCAACTGCAAGCTACTCAAGGTCTCATATGTCTTTATATGTCGTTTATAGCTTTATATGTCATTTATAGCTTTATATGTCGTTTATAGCGTTATATGTCGTTTATAGCGTTATATGTCGTTTATAGCGTTATATGTCGGTTATATCTAAGAAATATAAGAAATGTTTTAAATATAGTGGTGTGAATAAAACTTTATAACCGATTTTTAACTCTTCTGCCTTATTAGATGCCCCATTTATGCCAGTGTTTGCCAATGTCCCTTTTTGAGTTCCCTAGTGGTTACCAAAGTGTATGTCATGGCTAGTTCGCTCATAGGTGTTACATGGAGAAATCTGTGCTGTCTGTTGGCTTGCTGGGTATTGACGGGAGAGAGTCTGCTAAGCCGACAGGACCTCTCTCCCAGCCATTGCTTTAGAAGCAGTAGTCTCTGAGTGCAGCCAGCAGTAGAAAGTCTAATAAAGATGAGTTATTAGATGGACCTGTTTCCTTTTAATGTAGTTATTATCAAACTATTTACCTTTTGTGCTTGTTTCTAACACCTCCCATAAACAGGACTGCTAAGTCACTATTTTGGCCTACGGCACCTTGAAAAAATTATTGGGACTCTAAGGGACCCTCAGACTGAGAAAGTTTGGGAAACCCTTTCTGCTTGTGGAACGTATGAGTTGTTTTGATATACGGAGTTCACGGAGACCGTAAACGTTCTACATTACGTAAGGAAATATGAAAAAATCTGTAAAGGCTACTTATCTTCAGCTGGTGTTTATAACGTTCAGGCATCCAGGAGCCCCTATCTCTATTGTTGTCGAGCTGGACAGGTCAAAGCGGTCACTCCTGTGGGAGGTGACCTTTTGTTACGACCTATATAGTTCAACAACAGGCGGAACTCCCTGCCCTATAAAGTAATAAACACGTTTATTGGTGCTTAAATATTTATTACTACTTTCTACACATGAGAAGTATAAGCGTGATGAGTCCTTGAGATGTCTTGTCCTGAATAATATCAGCACCACGTGCACATTAAAGCACACAAAATGGAGGACAGTTGCCATTTTAGGCTTTGTTATTATCACTGACCTAGGGAGTCATTGAAACATGAGATAAAGGGGTCTGTGAGGCGCTTGTGTACTCAATGAATGTTTAGTTGGTTATGCGCTATGCGGATATCAATCGTAATCATTGTCTTACTGATCCGTTATTCTTCAGGAATTGCACGTTGGCAACAACCAAATAAATAACCTAGGTCCCCAGCACTTGTCACATCTGAGCGCTCTTGTTATTCTGGAACTGCGAGATAACAAACTGAAGACCTTGCCCGAGGAAATCGTTTTACTAAAGGGACTGGAGCGACTGGATCTCGCCAACAACGACCTCAGCAGGTGAGATAGATGACAGTGTTATTACTCTATAAATCACAGGTCGCCTTCAGTTCTTACCATGCTCTGGACAGTATTTATATAGTGTGTGGTCAGCCTATGATGCACCGCTGCAGGAGAAATACAGGTGATTGATGGGTAATGTATTGCAGTAACCTGGAGCTCTGGAGCCTCCGGTATAAAGAAAGACCAGGCTCATAATATTTGCTCAGAGATGTCTGGTTGTGAATTTAAAGCAGCCGTTTATTTTTACTGGAATTCTAGATATCAGAATATCTCATGTAGGCAGTCACACATACTTTCATCTCCCGGGCACCGATATAATGCTGGAAGGTCGCATAGTGGCCACACACCGGCCTATAATCAGGGCATCGTCCTGACCACCCAGTTGGTGGTTGATCTCTTTAAGACTGCCCGAATGATGTGATTATGGGATAGATCCATAATCGATCGATTGGGACGATAATCGCTCTAGTGTATGGCCAGCTTTACATCTGTTACAGTTCTTGAGAATAGCAGACTCCAATCCCCTGCACACACTGTGCCACAATAAATGGCTTTATATATGGTGTTTCCATTCTTTGGGTGAAAGATTTCTTCAGTAGCCCTCTCTGCGTTTCCTTGTCTCATCACATGGTTGCATTAGATTGAAGCCATTGTTTTTGTATCTCCCTTGCAGTCTGCCTGGTTCCCTAGGAAGTCTTCCAAATCTTAAATCCCTGCAGCTGGAAGGTAATTCCCTCAGAGGGATTCGAAGGGACATTCTCAGTGTAAGTACAATCGAGGGACGTGTAGAATATGCTGGAGAGATAATAGTTACACCATGGTTAAACCCTCCATGTTAGAAGCCTAATGGCGATTGGCTGCCTGTTTACTGGGAACAGCAACAATATCATTCAGAGATATTAATAAGTCCACAGCGTCATTTTAAATTGCAAATTGATTTTAGATATGGGGGTGGGGGGTCTAGATGGAAGTTCATAAATAGTGCATGTAGTGAGGACACCTGGGCATCAAGAGGTTACATCAGACAAGCAGGATGATTGGATATATACTCTACCTTGTTGGAATTACTATTTTGTACCCTATGTTTTGTAGATATTTTTTGGCTTATTTTGTTTGCAATTAATGAAATAAAATGAATCATTTATTTTTTCTCCTCAGAAAGGTACTCAAGAATTACTGAAGTATTTAAGAAGCAGAATTCAAGTTCCAGGTAATATGTGGTTTATTAATGCAAGTTGTGCTAAAATTCTCCTCTAGGGGGTAATAGACCGAATCCAGATCCCTGAAGTCCATAGTGTGCGCACATAAGGATTGGGGACGTTTTCTGTATGCAGCGTGCAGAAAACATCCCCAGCTAGTAAGTCAGGGTCTGGTCCAATGAGGGCAGTGATCTAATGTAGTTAAGCAGGATACACACCTGTGCACTGAGCACTGTTACCATACACCCTGTCTCTCTCCATAGTAATATCCCCTCAGTCCTGGTAGTGACACTGCTGTGTGACTGATCATACACAGCACTGAGGGTTTTTACCATACACCCTGGTTGCTTCATTGTGTGATATATATCCACATACCCTTATATATTAATCCCAGTGTCCTATAGACTGGGCAAGTTCCTCTTATCCACCCTGTCTGTCTGTCTGTCATGTTATAATGATTTGTTACAATTGTAAAGCACTATGTAATATTATAGTGCTATAAAAGATCTGTACTTGTTAATAATAATAATTACTATTTGTAGATTCAAAGACTGAACAGAGTGAGGCTCCTGTGACTTCAGCCATGACACTACCAAGCGATTCTCTTGTTAATGTGCATGCAATCACTACACTGAAGACCTTAGACTACAGGTACATGCAGTACTTATGACATGTTTGTCAATTATTAGCAAGTATTAAGCTTAAGTGGAAGAGGAGCCTTTAATATAGCGCTGCCGAAACTGCCTTGAATTTGGATGTCATCTGCACAAATCATAAATCTCATCAACCTGATTCTTGCAAAGTGGTTCCTGGTTAATAGGTCAAACAGTCATGATGTAATGGAAGAAGATGTGGCCCCAGGGAATGCATGACATTGTCTATATTATTATAACATTATACCAAATATAATTATATCAATCGGGTAAAACATTTGGACACCTGTTTATGTAAACATTCATCTCTACTCCTGGAAGACTTCAAATAACTCATGTTTTTGTGTTTCATTGATTATTATTAGCAGTTATTTTTAAGGCTCCACAGGGGTCCATGGACCGAATCCTGACCTGATAACGTCAGGTCGTTTACATACGCAAGGTGCGTAAGTGACCTAACTTCACCGGAGGGTGCATGCGTCCTCCAGATGTAACGGTAGGGTCGCTATAGTAACCCTAGCGTATAAACAACCGGACAGAACTGGGCTGTGTTTCCCCTCTGCCCGCTAAAGCAGCCGGGGGGGGGGAGCATGCAGAGTGTACAGCATAGTTTTCCAAACCAGTCCTCAAGGCTCCCCCACAGTGCATGTTTTCCAGACCTCCCTACAGAAAAAGGTATATCATTATACCACCTGTTGATCTGTCAATAATGAACACACCTGTGCTCCAGTAAGGAGATCTTGAAAACATGTACTGTTGGGGAGCCTTGAGGACAGGTTTGGAAAGCACTGGTGTACAGTGTGGGAGGGGGCTCCCACACTGCTGCAGATCAACAGTCGTATGGACTGAGTTAATGCAGGCTAATGGCAGCGTAAGGGCATGCACCCTCCTCTCTCTCGGACGTACAGACGTACGGAAAACGTGTGGGGGTCCTGATCCGGTCCCATATCTGTAGTAAAACAGTCTTAGGAGCGATTAAGCATGTCAAATTATAATTTATATGAAGAACCACAATATTGGGTTACTGTTAATATGATCATTTTCCTTATTTCGGGTTTGGTACTTGTCAGGCGACCTGGTCCCTTTGTCATTCTCTATATTTATTTCCCTTCTAGCGATAAACAAGCTCCAGTCATTCCTGAGGCGGTTTTCAATGCAGTTGGGACAAACCCGATCACAATTGTAAACTTCAGCAAGAATCAACTAACGGAGGCTCCTGCACGGTGAGAACGGGCTCGTCACAAACAGCTAGATCATATGCCACATAACCCAGTAGGTGCTAGAACGTTATGGGGAAATTGGGGGACGCTGCCTCTATAGGGTAGGTTAAGGGTGCACTGGGTGCTATAACTTATGCTGCAGGGACTTGGCTTCTCCCTTCAACGGTTATGTAACCCAGCAGCGCTCCATGCTCCATGCTTCTGTACAACATAGAGGAAAGCAATAACATTTTCAGCACTCCGCTGATCATACACCAGGGACGGGAGACATAATTTCACAGCACTTCCAGTCAAGTATCTGCAATTTTGAGTCCTTGACATTTTAGAGCCTCTCACGTACTGAAAATTGCTATTTCTACAAGAGTATGTGTGTGTGTATGGATGGATGGATGTGTGTGTGAATGTATGGATGGATGGATGAATGAGTGGATGGATGTGTGTATGAATGGATGTATGTATGTGTGTATGAATGAATGAATGGATGTATGTGTGTATGAATGTATGTATGTATGTGTGTGTGTATGAATGTATGGATGTATGTATGTGTGTGTGTATGGATGGATGTATGTATGTGTGTGTGTATGAATTAATGTATGTATGTATGTGTGTATGAATGAATGTATGTATGGATGAATGTGTGTATGAATGTATGGATGTATGTATGTGTGTGTGTATGGATGGATGGATGTGTGTATGTATGAATGGATGGATGTGTGTATGAATGGATGTATGTATGTGTGTATGAATGAATGTATGTATGTATGTGTGTATGAATGAATGTATGTGTGTATGAATGGATGTATGTATGTGTGTATGAATGGTTGGATGTGTGTGTGTATGGATGGAGGATGTATGTATGTATGTATGTATGTATGTGTGTATGAATGAATGGATGTATGTATGTATGTATGTGTGTATGAATGGATGTATGTATGTGTGTATGAATGGATGTATGGATGGATGGATGATGGATGTATGTGTGTACGGATGGATGATGTATGTATGTGTGTATGGATGGATGATGGATGTGTGTATGAATGAATGTATGTGTGTGTGTATGAATGAATGGATGGATGTATGTATGTATGTGTGTATGGATGGATGTATGTGTGTATGAATGGATGGATGTGTGTGTGTATGAATGGATGGATGAATGTGTGTATGGATGGATGGATGGATGTGTGTATGTATGTATGTATGAATGAATGGATGGATGTGTGTATGAATGAATGGATGGATGTGTGTATGAATGGATGGATGGATGTGTGTATGAATGAATGTATGTATGTGTGTATGAATGAATGTATGTGTGTATGAATGGATGGATGTATGTGTGTATGAATGGATGGATGTGTGTGTGTATGAATGGATGGATGTATGTATGTATGTGTGTGTGTATGAATGAATGGATGTATGTATGTATGTATGTGTGTATGAATGGATGGATGTGTGTATGAATGGATGTATGTATGTATGTATGTGTGTATGAATGGATGCATGTATGGATGGATGGATGATGGATGTATGTGTGTATGGATGGATGATGGATGTATGTGTGTATGGATGGATGATGGATGTGTGTATGAATGGATGGATGATGGATGGATGTGTGTATGAATGAATGGATGGATGATGGATGGATGTGTGTATGAATGGATGATGGATGGAGGATGGATGGATGTGTGTATGTATGTATGTATGTATGTATGGATGTGTGTATGAATGAATGGATGTATGTATGTGTGTATGTATGGATGTGTGTATGAATGAATGGATGGATGTATGTGTGTATGAATGGATGGATGTGTGTGTGTGTGTGTGTATGGATGGATGGATGGATGTGTGTATGGATGGATGGATGGATGTGTGTATGGATGGATGGATGTATGTATGTGTGTATGAATGGATGGATGTATGTGTGTATGGATGGATGATGGATGTGTGTATGAATGGATGGATGATGGATGGATGTGTGTATGGATGGATGTATGGATGGATGTGTGTATGAATGAATGGATGGATGATGGATGGATGTATGTGTGTATGGATGGATGATGGATGGATGTGTGTATGAATGGATGATGGATGTATGTATGTATGGATGGATGATGGATGTATGGATGGATGGATGTGTGTATGAATGGATGGATGTGTGTATGAATGGATGGATGATGGATGGATGTGTGTATGAATGGATGGATGATGGATGGATGGATGTGTGTATGAATGGATGGATGATGGATGTGTGTATGAATGGATGGATGATGGATGTATGTGTGTATGGATGGATGTGTGGATGGAGGATGGATGATGGATGGATGTGTGGATGGATGGATGTATGGATGGAGGATGGATGGATGGATGTGTGTGTATGAATGGATGGATGGATGATGGATGTATGTATGTGTGTATGGATGGAGGATGGATGGATGTATGTGTGTATGTGTGTATGGATGTATGTATGTATGTATGCATGCGTGGATGGATGTATGTGTGGATGGATGTGTGTATGGATGGATGGAGGATGTATGTATGTATGTGTGTGTGTATGGATGGATGATTGATGGATGTATGTATGTGTGTATGGATGTATTTATGTGTGTATGGATGGATGGATGGAGGATGGATGTATGTGTGTATGTATGTATGTGTGTATGGATGTATGTATGTATGTATGTATGTATGTGTGTATGGATGGATGTGTGTATGAATGGATGGATGGAGGATGGATGTATGTGTGTGTGTATGGATGGATGATGGATGTATGTGTGTATGGATGTATTTATGTGTGTATGTGTGTATGGATGTATGTGTGTATGGATGGATGGATGGATGTATGAATGAATGGATGGATGGATGTATGTATGTATGTGTGTGTGTGTATGGATGGATGGATGGATGATGGATGTATGTGTGTATGGATGGATGATGGATGGATGGATGGAGGATGGATGTGTGTGTGTATGAATGGATGGATGATGGATGAATGTATTTGTGTCATTTGGGAAGAGTTTCATTTGTAGTGGTTTCAGCTGCTTTGTGATCTTCGCATTCTGTAATTATGATCATGATCAGGTTTATTGGTAGACACATTTGTAACTTCTAAATGTAAAGTGTTTTGTAGCTATATGCCCCCCAAAATTATTGAACCTGCTAAGCTGCTCAATTTTATAGTAATGCAATAATTCAGGGGCACAACTTGCTATAATTCACAACTAGCATCTCAAAGACATTTGATGTGTTTGCAGGATAGTAGAACTGAAAGACTCTGTGTGTGATGTCAACCTGGGCTTCAATAAAATCCCAGCCATCTCCCTGAGTCTGTGCATGCTGCTGAAGCTGACACACTTAGACATGAGGTAAGGGCCTATCTGTGTCTTCTCCTCAGCTCTACAGACGTTGCAATGTCCCTTATAGTCAAATCTATAAAACGCTTGAGTAGAAAGAATCACAAGTCAGAGAGGGAAGTCACAGGCTTTGTTTTATTGATAGTTTATTTTATTATAGCAGCTGGAAACAAGATGATAAGTTAATAAAGAGAGTAAAGCGGCCATATTTATTAGTCCTGCCTAAAATTACACAGCCGCCAGCCTATCACTTTCAAAATATGGTTGGCGGAACGGCAACAACATGGCCTATTTACATAGAAAGTGACGGCAGATAAGAGCCACACGGCCCAGCCAGTCTACCCAGCTGTCTATTTAAAACTATACTGGTCCTAGTTTCTCTTTACCCTCAATTTAGTGTGAGATTTAGGATATCCTTATATTTATCCCAAGCATGTTTACACTGTTCTAATGTGTTAATCGTTACCACCTTATATGGGAGGTTATTCCACTTATCAATCACCTTTTCAGTTCACATTTCCTTTAAACCTACCACCCAGCTCAGGTTGAGAATTACAGCTGCTCTGATGAATAATCTGCATATCGTACGTTTGACATTGCAGGAACAACGCCCTCGTCTCTCTTCCCGATGAGTTGGAGGCAATGACTCGGCTGCAGACCATCGCCCTCTCGTTCAATAGGTCTGTTAGACCGGTCACCAGTGTTGTGTTTTCATATTAGCAGGAATATGCTCTGCCGTCACATCACGTACAGAGCTTGTCCCCCTTCAGATGGCTCCTGGTACTCATCTGTACATGTTTTTTTTTTTTTGTGCTTTTTATCCTTGTTTTTATATGAGAAAGCTTATTTATGTTTTCTATGTATAAGAGACAGGTAAACCATTTTCTATGCAATGGATACGTTTTTGGCTGATTCAGAGTTGGGAATAAGAGCAATAAAAAAGGAGCAATACTGCACCTGGGTAGCTGAGAGGTCATGGTTTCTAGTTAAACTCTAAATTAGAGTTTCAAAGTAAAGCTGTTTGTGTGCACGAAGCATAATCAGCCAGTAACAGTGAATGAATTGCCTCCGTGACATTGTAACATGGTTTGTCGCAGTGCAGGTTTCTTATTCTGGGTCAGCTCCTCTGTGTTTGATTATGTAAATCAGTAATCAGTTATTTTATATTAGGCACCACTGTAATACGCATCTAAGAGCTTTCCGTGACCCTCGTATTTATCATAGAAGAGTAAAAAAATCTTTAATGCACTTGCTCCTATTTCATCTGTTTAGCATACATAGAATTTGATGGCATTTAAGAACCACTTGACCCATCTAGTGTGCCCATTTGTGTAGTCTCTGGTTATCTAAACACCGTATTTGAGCATTAAGCTGGCCGGACACGAGAGCATTTATTGGTCCAGTTATCAGGTGAGCGGACCAATTATTGCTCTAGTGTGTGGGCAGGATGGAATTTTAAAACACCCAATAAGTGGTCCAGAAATGCTATACTTGCTAGTAGTTATGGATTATTACTAGCCAGGAGATGAAGGGGCCACCGGCTAGAGTCTCTGTCAGCTTATTGGCTAGCTGCATGGGCCTCCTGCTAATATTCCCAGGAGAAATCTTGCGGCTAATCAGTGCAGAGACTGACAGGAGGCCAGTGCAGGACAATCACCTGCAAGGGCCTTCTGTGAATCTCTTCCGTTTCAGCCAGTATTATTAGACCCATCAGGGGAGGCGATTGGCGCCAACATTGAGCCCTTTCCCTAGGAAATAAACATCCTAATTATCGGACACCTCCTGCTGGTAATCGCTCCGGTGTATGGCCAGCTTTAACTTTTGTAAGGATAACCTCATGTCTATCCCAAGCATGGTTTAGCCTCTACCACCTCTGTTGGGAGGCTGCTCCACTTAACCACTACCCTTTCTGTGAAATCATTTTTCCTCACATTTCCTCTGTACCTTCTTCCCTGCAATGTCAGTGCATGTCTCCATGTTCTCACACTTCTCCTGTGGATAATGTTTTCCTCCTGTACCTTGTTAAAACCCCTGATATATTTGAAAGTATCTGTCATGCCTCCCCCCTTTGCCTTTTCTTCTCCATTGTACATATATTAAGATCTTTTGTCTTTCCAGGTAAGTTTTGTTATGTAAGCCAGTGACTCCATCGTGCTTGTATTGCCAGAGATCCATGCATTGTTTGACGTTCTGTATTGTGTCATATTTTTTTTTTACATTTATCGCACACAACGTGAATCATTTTTATATTTCCAGGTTTAAGTCCTTCCCTGACGTTCTCTATCGCATCCCCACCTTGGAGACCATTCTCATCAGCAGCAATCAGGTGAAATCCATAGATCCCCTCCAGCTACTTAAACTGACTAAGCTCTCTACCCTGGACCTTCAGAATAATGACCTCTTGCAGGTTCCTCCAGCCTTGGGGAACTGTGAAAGTCTAAGGTACGATACAGGACGGTCGTCTGGCAAAATGTTATAGCAACAACACAAGTCTTATGATATAAATGTACAAACGGAGAACCTAAATAATCTCCTAAACGGTCTGGGAATTCTGTTTTGTAGAGAGGTGATGTACAAATGCTGACATTAATTGGTCACTGTGTTACTTATTATAATAATGCACCTTCCAACATGTCTTCTGTTTCAGCGCATCACTTCTCCCTATGCCATGATTGTTTCTTTACTGTGTTATGAACAAACAATTCTGCAATAGGTGACGTTATTATCTACTTACTACACCCATAATGGTTACTCACCGTGAAAGAGATTTAGGCCCGTTTTCAGACCTCCGTCCTCTGTGCCCGTCTGTCCGTAACTAACCGATCGAAGTTACTGGGCATGCGTGGTAACTATTGTACGCTATTTACATTTAGATGGCATATACGCGGTCTTAAAGACCGCGTTATGCAATCTACGTAGCGAAACGCTACGTAATTAGTGTACAAAAATGACTACGCATGCCCAGTAACGTCAATCGGTTAGTTACGGACGGACGGGCACAGAGGACGGAGGTCTGAATACGGGCCTTAATCTTGCTCCTTTGCTCTGACTTTGAACGATGGCAATTTACATGCCATTAATTATGCTTTCAGTCCTTTCATCCTGCCAGCGCTTTCATTTGCACTGGAGATAGTGGTGTGATCAGCCTTCACATTATTGAGCACTGTGAAGCAATAGGGGTTACAGTCTTAGGTGTCAACAGCAATGCATGCTGGGAAATACTATGTCTTTCCTATGTTCCACACAAGTTTTTGGCAGATTTCTTTTTAGAGTTGAGACAGGACGAGCCCACCATCCCCTCTCTAAATGTGTCCCCATTTTAATTATCCCTCCCTTCCCCTATACAGTGCAACCTGGTTATTTCAAGGTGTAAATTTGCACTCTTTAGCCCAATGTATGTATTCTTCCTATATTGTTATTGTATATATTTTTCGGTGTGTACAACACTGACCCCAAGTAACCATCAATCAGGAATTATTTTACTATTATTATTATTTTTATTTTTTTTTCATTCTTTTTCCAAATGTAGAATGAAGTGTAAAAAAAACGTAGATCTTGATTCTGAGTTGACCATAAAGTGCACAGTTAAGAGATAAATTTATGCCAGTAAATAGTCTACCAACCTTTTAATATAACATTGTCCAGTATTCAGAGTACCGGACGTATGACATATCTTTCAGACTGCATTTACGCAATCTACGTAAGAAAAAGATACGTAGATTATATTAAAAAATGACTACGCATGCGCAGTAGTAAAAATCGCTAAACAACGGACATATATGTTATACGTCTCGTACTCTGAATACAGGCCATTGTTACTAGGATCCCTAGGTCATAACTCCGTCATCCATTAAAAATACATATTTTTCAGAATATTGTTACATAATTCCTTCGTCCACTCACCTCTTCAGTTAGTAGCAGTTACACCAAGAGTCGGAGACACTCTCGCCCTGATCGCTCTGTACTGAATGTACAGGATGCTTAGATTGCTGACACCGTTATAAGCTATATACAGTGCAAAATAATGCTAACACCAAACTAAATCCCTCATGTAGTCACCACTGAGAATATGTGTTGCTCAAGCCGGGCACAGAGCATATAATTACAGAAGTGGGAGATATAGGGCATGATCCAGACTTAAGGTTGTTTTAGGTACGGATAATGGGCTGGATCCAGACCTTGTTAAGTGCATGAACTTAGTTACTCCTGGGCTAAACCATGTTGTTTGCAGGGGAGTCGTATTTAATCTGTTGTAAACATTATTAGAGTTGAGAGGTGATGTTTCCTATCCCAAGTCTAAATAACAGTGTGATAGAAACGCTGGTCAGTGTCTATGTAATAATATAATAGTATTAGATATGAGAGGTGATAAATAACAGTGTGATAGTAACGCTGGTCAGTATCTGTGTAATAATATAATAGTATTAGAGATGAGAGGTGATAGATAACAGTGTGATAGTAAAGCTGGTCAGTATCTGTGTAATAATATAATAGTATTAGAGATGAGAAGTGATAAATAACAGTGTAATAGTAAAGCTGGTCAGTATCTGTCCTTACGCCGGCTGAAGTTAGGGTAGCCTTCAGCCAGCGTAAGGAAGGGGCCATACGCCCGCACAGGGGGAGTGTCGGGGAAAGTGAACGCCGATACGCTTTAGTAAGCACAGCGCATCGGCGTAGGTCTGGATCAGGCCCATTGTTACTAGGATCCCTAGGTCATAACTCCGTCATCCATTAAAAATACATATTTTTCAGAATATTGTTACATAATTCCTTCGTCCACTCACCTCTACAGTTAGTAGCAGTTACACCCAGAGTCGGAGACACACTCGCCCTGATCGCTCTGTACTGAATGTACAGTATGCTTAGATTGCTGACACCGTTATAAGCTATATACAGTGCAAAATAATGCTCACGCCATACTAAACCCCTCATGTAGTCACCACTGAGAATGTGTTGCTCAAACCGGGTTCAGAGCTTATAATTACAGAATAGGAGATATAGGGCGTGATCCAGACTTATAATGCTCTCCCCTCTCACCTATGTAACTTACCTGACTTACACGTTCAGAACCCTGCTGTAACTTTTCCTCACTTATCTCTGGTCTTATGTAACGTCTTGTCATAAGTAAATGTTTGAACCAGCCCATACCATGCAATTTAAATGCCTTCCTCTGCCGACAATGCGTATAATTGGCTTGTTTAAGGCTGTCGCCCTATCGTACGGTGTTACTTACAATCAGAGTTACAATGAGTAACATCTGCCACACACGCGCAGTGCGTTTCCACAGCCGGACCTCCGCATGTCGCATGCCTAAACTAGCTGTCGTTATTATGTCTGGATCAGGCCCCTAGTTGTCAGCTGTAGAACACTGAAGATTAAAGTGCTCAGCATAACGACCTCGCGCTTCGTGTCCGCAGAGCTCTGAATCTGGAAGGAAACCCTTTTCGAAACCCTCGGGCAGCTATTTTGGCAAAGGGCACGGCGGCCGTCATGGAGTACCTTCGGAGCCGGATTCCCACCTGATGCATGGAGGAGCTCTGTCTTGCAACCGATTCCGTAAGATGTTCCTGACATGCAAAAAATACATGACATTGGATCGATCCAACCAAATAATTGTTTCATTTTATTTAACGTGTTGGTTGTCACATTGGCTCTGTTACCACGAGTTACTGCAGTCATATCGCAGGCACAATTGTGTCATGGATTGGAAACCTTTTCAGCCAACCCAGGATGTCACAGCGTGCGGACACCTTATCCGTGATGTTCAAACGGCTCAGCCTTAATTACCAAACCACACTACCGGGATCAGCTGACTTCTACATTTATATGATGAGGAATAAAGATATATGCTCAAAACGTACCACTGAGTTGTCAAAATGTTATAAGAAAATTCTTATATGCTACACTCTGTCAAGCTTTTTGCATTACATGAGATTCCTTATAATTTTTTTTATTTATATTTTTAGTAAATGAATTCCTTTGTTTCTTCAGACTACAACTGATTCTTAAAAGGGACTAATGCTTTGCAGGAGAATAGCTAAGACACAGGCTTACCAGGTACTTTCATTTGCTCCTTAAAGAATTCATATTGTCAGACTGATCAGAAGAAAAGTCCAATTACCTGAGTAATCACATTTCTAAAACCGTGTGATATCGGCACCATATACTGTGTGGGATGATTGTCTGTAATAATGGTCTCCCCATTCATTGTCTTATCTATTCACACTATGCCACACAGGTAAAGAAAAAAGTGCACAACCTGTTGATGATGGAACATACCAATCTGCCGCCAACAAGACGTTCAGAATTCTAATTTATGGCTGCTTTTCAGCAGAATTGGCTCATTGCGTTTCTCTACTCCGTGGGGATAATACAGAGTTTGGAAGTTCGGTTAAACCATTTTGCAATATGAGGGGGGCTAATTCATTTTATATCTTTTGCATGCAGGGAAAATACTTTACTTTTGCACATAGAACTCACATACTGCATAACTTTATGCTTAGTCTATATAATAGAGTTGAGCTAAGAATCTTCACCTCTCTGTTCTATTTCTGCGTTCACAATTTAAATTCCCCTCCCCTCATTGTTCAACATGGTATTGCTCAGGTCTATACTTGCATCTAAAAAACAAATGGTGTGAGTGCAGCTTTGAATCAGTCCCCGTGTTGGATTATAGTCCCAAAACTCTGATAATTGTGTGATTATTCCAATTATGGTGTAGAATCTGGGCAAGCGTTAGTAACTGAGTGAAAAGAATTACAACCATATAAAAGAAGAGTTCCAACCATTAGACCCCAGTGAATATCTTCTAAAGACATATAATGAAAGGATTCCTTCTACTATACCTTAGGGCAGGCCTGTCTAACCTGTGACTCTCCAGGTGTGGAGAAACTACAAGTCCCAGCATTCTTCAACCGCATGGGCATAGCTGATACCAGACCAAAGCATGCTGGCACTCGTAGTTTCACAACACCCAGAAAGCCTCAGCGACTCTTTCCACACAATAAAAATACAAGTGACAACAAACTTGTACAATAAGCTGACATTTTTTATTTTTTTGTACAATAGATTTGTTTTTTGTATACGTTATTTAAAACACTTGAATACTGAAAAAAGAGTCGGTACTTCAAAGCCTTAAAAATGGGCCTGCTGTACACTGCACAGCAAGGATCTAGTGCCTGTATTTGTATATACAGACTGCATCTGCAAAATGTTTCCTAAACACAGACAGACTGCATCTGCAAAATGTTTCCTAAACACAGAATCAACGTTACCCATTCAATAGTTTTTTACATAAAAGTCCACTGGAAGTGTTGTACTTTGCCAGCGCAAAATAAAGAAACCAGAGAATTGATTGCACAGAATCAATAAGTGTAAAATATAATCCGTGTCCCCTCTCTGCAGGTACAGTCAGAGCAGCTTTCAAATTCCGAAAAATCATTATCCTTCAAAGAAAAATAAAACAAGAAAAAAAAAAAAAAATACATTCACAATATCTCTGAATTGAGCAGCACATCGTCACTGCTTTTAGAATTATTTACATCCAACTTTTAATTAAAATGAAAAGTACATGTTCTTTTTTTTTTTTTTTTTTATAATATAGCATTTTAAACACTTACAAAATGACAAATCTTCATAGGTAATTTAAGCTTGAAACCACAACTTTCCTTTATTAAAAAAAAATACTTGAACCTGTATCAATTTAAACATTCTTTACACATTTCTTTAGTATTAATCTATTTATATATCATTTTCTATATATATGTGTGTATAAAAGTTTTGTCTGACTTCTAGTAAAACGCACTGTGATCTGGGTTGGCTCCCAGATAGAAAACACTATTTTCTTTACACAATATTTTTTAAAAATGTCCCCAGTCATACCTCATGGGTTCTAGTACCCCGTCCATATATATATTTATAACAACAAAAATTGATATCAACGTGTTTGGCAGGACATTATAATTTTATTTTACTCTTTTATTAGCAGTACAGGTAACAGACCAAGGTTTCGTCTGTAGCTGTACTGCAAGAGCCAGGCTGCCTCTCTCTGGCAGATGTCAACCCTATAAAAAAAATAGGTAATTACCGGAGGCTAGTGACTAGCAATTAGCTTTCACTGATTTAGTGCAAGTTAGTGTTTAAAGTTTGTTTTAAAAAGTGCAAAAGGTGCACCTGCTCCAGTTCATATGGCGTTGCATGTGCAGGCCTAAGCTAATTGTGATTAAATATGCACCATATTAGAAAATGATGTTAAAGCTGGGTTCACACCTAGGCAATCGTACTTGAGATGTGATTGCTCTTACAATATCGCTGATTCCTGTGTACACACTATACCAGTTTACCAACAAGATCTGAGATCATCGTCTTTACCCTTTAACCATCTGCTTAAACAGTCGTGACTCCGTACACACTCTACAGATATCTGTCTATACTGTACAGAAGATGGGAGGGAGGGTGGTAGATTCAAAGGAAATGTGCGGAAAAATTACTTCACTGAAAGGGTGATAGATAAATGGAATATTCTCCCATCTGAGGTGGTTGAGGCCAATACAGTAGAACAATTTAAACATGCTTGGGATAAATATAAGGGTATCCTAAACTGTAACCCCAATTGAGGGTAAATAGGGTCAGTATAGTTTTCAATAAACAAATGGGCAGACTAGATGGGCCATGTGGCTCTTATCTGCCGTCACTTTCTATGTTTCGGAGAATGGAAGCACAGTGAAGGAGCTCCTCCGTTTGCACAGCCATCTACCTGCAATTTGGCCATTACAACAACCCTGGACCCACTCCTAGCACTGCCCTGCACTTGTGCTAGTATTCACTGTACTGTATTCAATACTGTTTCAATTATCCGTGCTTTTCGATTATCCAGCCGAAGGGTGCCAGTCATTAGCCCGGATAATCGAGGTTTCACTGTATAACATCCTTGGAGCAAACATTTACCTTAACTAGTGCGCTTATATGATTATATTAAAGCTGGGTACAAACTTTTTACAATCATACATGAGATGAGAAGGCTTTCACAATTTCACTGACGGCTACAAGTCACAATGAGTGGCCGATTTAAGTGTACACACTATACCAATTTACCAGCAGATCTAAGATCATCATCTCTCCAAAACATCTTCTGAAACAATGATGACTTCATACACATTGTACAGATATCTGTCTATACTGTACAGAAGATGCCAGAACAGACAATCCTATCAGCATACACATTGTACAGATATTGCGTACACACTGTACAGAAGATGCCAGAACAGACAATCGTATCTGTATACACATTGTACAGATATTGCATACACAGTGTACAGATATCTGTCTATACTGTACAGCAGATGGATAGACACACACACAACCGTATCAGCATACACATTGTACAGATATCTGTCTATACTGTACAGAAGAGGCAGACAATCGTATCCGCCTACACATTGTACAGATATCTGTCTATACTGTACAGAAGAGGCAGACAATCGTATCTGCCTACACATTGTACAGATATCTGCCTATACTGTACAGAAGAGGCAGACAATCGTATCTGCCTACACACTGTTCATGCTTGTCTGAAAACTACCATCAGTGATTGTGATTTTTATGAAACCAAATCAACAGATGTGACCTGTTTCATCACAACAAATCATGATTGTGAGAGCGTACACATTCTGCAATATTAGACCAAATGGTGGCGAATCGTATGGCCAGACTGATAATTGGATAGGTGTGTACCCAGCTTAACTGAGATCCAGAAAGAGC
Source organism: Limnodynastes dumerilii (assembly GCA_011038615.1). Taxonomy (NCBI): domain Eukaryota; kingdom Metazoa; phylum Chordata; class Amphibia; order Anura; family Limnodynastidae; genus Limnodynastes; species Limnodynastes dumerilii. Next base: position 125,630 of record WWET01001339.1, on the reverse strand, counting down.
CTTCTAAAAAGCAAATGTGGAAACGGTACTCATTGTAACCAACCAGATGCTAGCTCTCATTCTATAGATTGTACTGGACGAATGATTGCTAGAACCTAACATGTGTCTCTGATATCCACTCAGGAAATAGTCTGTTAGCTTTTGAGAAATAGATTTTACAGTAAGAACAAAATACATTTTTCCTTTCTAGATGTTTGGCTCCATCTACCTCCTAGTTTACAGAAAGGACACCATTAGGTGCAATTATGGTACCTGTAATAGAGAATGAAGGTAATCCAAGCTTCATTTAATATAATTAAATAAACCCAACACATTAAATCTGATAGGATGGTCTTAGGAAGAAGGAGATAAGGATGTCTTCTTTTCTTCAAGTGCAGTTCCCAATAACTGGGACTAATATGCTAAGATGCTTATTGTTAATAGAAAAAATGTTTAGCGTAGATTTAATAAAGATATATAAAAAAAAAATGAACACGCAGAAACATCACAGAAGCCACAGCGAATCAGATTCTAGATATCACTTATCTAATATTCTACAAAAATAATAGCTCATCTTTGATTGGTGGCTCCACTTGACCCTTTAAATTCTTTCATAAATCTCACTATTGCATTATTATTTTTTTTGCACTTTGTGAATGACGGAACAACATCTCTCCTTCCTCCGGGTTATTGCAGGCAGCAGATAGGTGTGCTCACAGATTGTCATAGAAAAGCTTTGGGCTCTCAGTAAATGTAGTATTGACTCTTTCAGTGGTTTTTTTTTTTACCCTAATGGCACAGAAACAATATGTATATAATTCTGAGGATGTGGCGCATGGAATAAGGAATAATGCTGTTAATAACATGTTGCAAACTTGGGCGGAGTCAAATCTAATTTTTTTTTTAGGTGCAACACTCCAGTGCGATCATACCACCTTTATTCTGATTGGCTAAGGTCCAGGGAGATCATACCGACTTCAATCTAATTGGCTAATGAGGACCAAGCAGACGGTCCTATTTGGCTTCTTATCTATAGAGGGGAAGGGCATCTGCCTGCCTCCCCAGCTGGCCTTCTAGAGGAAAAGGGGTTTAATTTACTGAAGGGGGGAGGGGGGGGGGTTATTATTTGACATAAGTGCCCTCCTCCCTAAAGTCTGTACGGATCCACTGGCAATACTGCCTTAGGAAGTGTTGTAGCCGTAGGATACTGTAGATAGGTGTTCAAGGTGTGATAATTCAAGATGGCATTGCCCAATGACAGCACACATTCATAGGTTTTTCACCTGCATTAGCTGTAGTTTATTAATATACAAAGCCGGGGGAGGCAACCTGCGTCAGCTGATGAGAATCTTCCAGTCCAAGCTTGTGTTATAGTTGTGAGTCATTGTCTACATTCATTACTGATAAAGCATGCTTATATAGTGATTATTGGGCTGACGCGTTTCATAAAATAGATTTTCTTTTGATCATTGTAATGTATTAATAGTATCATTTTCAAAAGTATTCTTTACAAGATCCTCTCCCTATATATTGCTAAAACATAATCCTCTCTACTGTGCAGTGAATGCAGCTTACATGAAGGTACATATCTGGGCTCCTATTCCAGATGTCTTTAGCCACAGTTTTGGCGAAATGCACTTAATGATTGAAAGGTATTCACACATACATTAGCCATATATTATTTGTGGGGAAAAAAGACAACATTTTATATGATTATTTGTGAACTTGTATGTTCATTCTCAAGGTAAAATTCATTTATTTATAGAACCTACAAGTCTAACATCATAAAGGACCCCAAAATTTGAGGATGAAGTCACATCAACGTATTAAATAATCCACTGAAATATAAGAGGTAAAACATTTAGAAATGTGTATTTTCCAAACAAGAATTTAATACTATAATATATAATAATGTAAAACCCATTGTTGTCTTAAAGGGTCGTACAAAGTAATGACAGGGTGAGAATGACCTATGGTCAGTTGGAGGATCACACATTTAGGCGGATTCAGAGTTTGGGAGTAAGGGAAAAACAGGTGCAAGCACATGTCTAACTGTGGACGATAGCAGCACACTATAGCTATGCTGAGCACATGTCTAACCGTGGACGATAGCAGCACACTATAGCTATGCTGAGCACGTCTAACTGTGGACGATAGCAGCACACTATAGCTATGCTGAGCACATGTCTAACTGTGGACGATAGCAGCACACTATAGCTATGCTAAGCACATGTCTAACCGTGGACGATAGCAGCACACTATAGCTATGCTGAGCACATGTCTAACTGGACGATAGCAGCACACTATAGCTATGCTGAGCACATGTCTAACCGTGGACGATAGCAGCACACTATAGCTATGCTGAGCACATGTC
>WWET01001339.1:50989-78008 GCA_011038615.1 Limnodynastes dumerilii | reverse complement strand
CTATATCTATCTATCTATCTATCTATCTATCTATCTATCTATCTATCTATCTATCTATCTATCTATCTATCTATCTATCTATCTATCTATCTATCTATCTGATATCTATCTGCCTCATATCTATCTATCTATCTATCTATCTATCTATCTATCTATCTATCTATCTCATATCTTTCTGTCTATCTATCTTGTCATAAACCATATTTTACAGTAATAACGCTGCAGTGTATGTAGGTCAGGTCTTTATAAGTGATTATCAGTGAACTGAAACAAATTAAAAAATATATGTTTTTAGTCTGACTAATGGAATATCCCCAAATTGTCCTAAATTGCCTGCGGAGAGCATTTCCCATGGATGGCCAATCATTCTCAGCACAGGATAAAAGGACACTGATTGCCAGGAAATGCCCTTATGTGAAAGAAATAATGACAAATATTCAGGCCGGGACATAGTGCATTGTTCAAGTTTCCAAATGCTGTTGCTATAGAAATGCTCTTATAAAACCTTTCAGACACCTCGATCAGAGACACATGTGCCACGGGAGGAAGACACAGAGGCCCATATTCAGACCACCGGACGTATTTGATACTGCGCATGCGTAGTAATCTAAAAGACCGCAATTACGCAATCTTTGTAATGAAAATATATGTCGATTACGTTAAAGAATGACTACGCCTGCGCAGTATCAAATAACCCATATGCAATACGTCCGGTGGTCTGACCACGGGCCAGAAAGCCGTCTGGACAGTTACTTGGCACTGTAATGGCTCAGCACATATACTTACATTGTAGAGAAACATATCTTGGTAGTTAGCGGAATGAGGCATTGTATGGCTCATGCTTTTTCCACCATGCATTGCTGAGAGGGTTCCTGAGTGCAGCAAGCCAACATTAATAGTGTTGTGCTTATAAGCGGCATTCTGAATGAAGGAAATAATGGGGTGACAGGGTGTGAACACACATGCGGAGCTTGCGGGAAATAAACACAGCAGCAACAAGGCTAAAAAGCCCACATACATAGCAGAGGTGACGATAACAAAACATTAACAGTGTACAAATACATACTCCATAAAGACTGATACACTTACAGAACTGACATACAGAGATCCCTTCTGTTTAACCGCCTGGAAAACCAGGATGCAGGTTTTAGTGTTTGTTTTTTCATGTTTACACTCGTTATTTACTCATGAACACATTGGCTCTGATTATGACAATCCGATAGGTTAAAAGAAAACCAAAGCTGGGCACACACTTGTACAATTGGCTTCAGATCTAACTCCAGACCACACTGGCTGCACAATCCTAGGTCGCTGGTACAACACCCAATCCATGTACACACTGTCCAATGTTACACAGATACAAGATCCAATCCATGTACACACTGTCCAATGTTACAGCAGATACAAGATCCAATCCATGTACACACTGTCCAATGTTACACAGATACAACACCCAATCCATGTACACACTGTCCAATGTTACAGCAGAAACAACACACAATCTATGAAACACACTTGTCCAATGATACAGCAGATACAACACCCGCTCGTTGCATCCAATCCTGGTCGGATGTCTGCTGTAAAATAGGAAAAGCGTCTCTCATAGTTTCAGTGTTGTATCTGTGACCTTTGTCTGCTGTAGGATTATATAAACAGTCAGGTGTTGAGTTGAATCTGAAGATGAGGGTAAAACAGGTGTAAGTGTGGTCCTGGGCAAAACTATGTCGAACTGCACTAGCACCTGTTTCTGCCCTTAATCTAAAACTCTGGATCAGCTCTTTAAAGTTTTAAACAGTGCAATGAAATATATATATATTATATTGTTCATCATAAACTGTAAAACTGTAATTCTAATCCATAGTTAGATGTGTGTGTGTCTGTATGTATGTATGTATGTATGTATGTGTGTGTATGTATGTATGTATGTATGTATGTATGTATGTATGTATGTGTGTATATATGTATGTATGTGTGTGTGTGTGTGTGTGTGTGTGTGTGTGTGTGTATATATGTATTTATGTGTGTTTTCTTTTTTTGTATTTTTAAAATACAACAATGTTTTGCAAATATCCATACTAGAAAATGGTGATTTTTATCTACTTTTTTGTAATAAATCTGAATGGTTCCCTTAAAGTTATCAAACATTCAGACGGTGCTGTTAATTGTGTTTTCAAAACACATTTTAGAAATCCTATCAACATAATTGTGAAATGATGGAGTGTGGGATCTTAGGTCTCAGGGAGAATGTTTCAATATTTAAACGTTCATTGCATTTAAGTAGTTTTCAGTGGTAAACTTTGCGACTGATGTTGAAAATCCTGCATATGAGTCATTCAGAAACAAAAATGACACATTAAACCACTGTAAGACTGTAATGAGCCTCAGTAGCTAATTGTGAATTGATTATAAACTCCAGAGCTATTAAGGCAAGCAGATTCGAGACATCAGTTCAATCTCAATGCATTGAAAGCAAAACATCACAAAGCCACTTGAGGGATATCGCTGAACATGTCTTGGAAAGTCAGCATGATATGCACCGGTGGAGGAAGTCTACGTGAGTGCAATGAACAAACCTCCAGGTGAAATTCATCACCAATGAAAAGTGCAAACTTCAACAGCAGCATTTATAGATAAATACATTCCAGGGTCTTGTAAAGACAAAATGGTCTTTTACACCTTCAGCCAACTTGGATTATATGGGGAAGATTTACAAAAACAGCTGGGATGGAAAAGTAAGCTGTTGCCCTAAGCAACCAACCAGATTCTCACTATCATTTTACAGAATGTTCTAATAGATGAAAGCCGGAACCTAATTGGTTGATATGGGCAACAGCTTCACTCCAATTTATGCTGTGAGTACAACTGTGAACACAAAATAAGTCATATTCTGGATCAACTGAAATGGGGGACGCAAGAATCCATAAAGCTAAACCAATAAACATGGTGAGTCCTATGAGGGTGTGTAAACACAATAAATTAAAGCAGTCTGTAGGTGTAATACCCAAATGTCCAGACCCTCTGTGTGGTTCAATCACTGTAGGCTACTTTCCAATTTGTAAATATGCCTTTAGAGAATGTGATTTGTTTCTGCTTCTGGCTAGTAGAGGCTTTACCCTCCAGATCTCTGTATTACTATCAATTAAAGGGCTCAACTTCTAGAGGTCATTTTCAAGGTCAGATACACTCTCTTAATGATGGAACATTTTCAGGCAACTTGTAATAATTGAAAAGATAGAAACATACCCTGTCCAATCTTCTGGCTTCTATGTGTCTAAGCAGCTGTTGTCTCCAGTCTGGTGGCATTTTATTACAGCTTTCCTCTACCTTTCCCTGATTCTGCCGTGCCTTCATGTCGCTGTCCGATGACTTGTCGCCATAGTTCACCAAGTTGTAATCGGATGGAATCTTTTCCAGCAACGCCGCCATCGTAGGCCTTGCGGAAACAGGTCGGGTTTGAGAGGTTCCGTAGGTCTCTGTGCTGTAACTCCTTGCAGACAATGGCCTTCTCTGAGTAAGAGTTTTTACTTGGTAACCGCCTTGAGATTTCACCTCCGGGAAGGAGCCATGGTCATCATCGTAACGGCCATTCCTCTTCAGAAACTGGGATTCGGCCACTGACAAGCTGCTTTGGCGATCCATAGCCCCGAGGAATGGTGCCCTGCCATACCGATCAGTCTGAGGAAGTTCATGAGGCTCGCTCACCCTCCTGTACATGGCCATCTCCGTGGCGCTGGCCAAAGAATCTGCTCTTTTCAAAAACCCTGGCCTTGAACCTTCTCTTGTAAATTGAGGAGGAATGGAATCTTCATTGACTGAAGGCTGAGAAAAAGAGAACATTTGCTCCATTGGTGGGTAGCCACGATAAGCTCTTGGACTGATCAAATCCTTCGCCATTGTTTTTGTTTGCTGTGATGAGTATTCGGGGTTGTATGAGAAGGGAGGAGGCACTCTCTTTTCCTGTTTTACTTCAACGGCACCTTGCGGATTAAAACTTTGGTCAAACTGATACACCTTCTTTGCCATTGGTTTTTGTTGTTGTCCTCTACTGGTTCCATAGCCCAACAACTCATCATCAAGCATTGGCACCGACTGGCTCCGGGACATACTATGCTCTTGTAACATACCTAGGTCCGGTCGATCGTAGCTTCCTTGCATGATGTTTCTTGGATCATAGTTTTGCAGCGGTATATTGTACACTTTGAATGCACCGATATCGATTTCATCTATACTCTGAGACTTTTTGAACCTACCCGTCTTCAAGTCCTTCATTAACGGAGAAAGCCTTTCAGTACTTTTACTCATTGATATGGTATTTTTGGCAGACTCGGGGCGACAATGAGTATGTGGAAATACATTTCCCATGTTTCGATTGGAGCTGGTATCATGAAATTCCCATCCCTGGCCTGAAGAGAATGTGCTTGGGTTTTCTAGTGACTGTGGCTTATGTTCCTTCCTTTCCGGTAATGGGCTATTAACAGGGGTGCTTTCAAGTTTAGAAGGAAAAGCTGTCCTGTCTTCGAATGGACTGGGAGTCCGAGTCCAATTTTGCCAAGGATTACTAGGTGATACGTCAGGGTCCTGGGGGTTTCTCGGCACGGGTTGCTCCAATTCCAAAGGAATGCCGACGATCCGGTCTTGCCTGATTAATGGTCGCCGCCCGTGAGCAGATGTGCTTCGAGATTTTGAATTCAGCATAGGGTTACCTCCCGCATTCTCGACCGTGTTTTCTTCTGCCACGAAACCGGTGTTATCGTAGTGTGAGCTATTGTTCCAGTTCTCGGTGAAAGAGTCGTTGAGGTTCTGCCGGTCATTTCGTTGTTGAAGGTTGCCGACAGGCACTGCTTCTCGCTGGCTCAATAATGGCTTTGTTTCTAGTGGCTGCGGGAAGGACTGTGTAAGTCTACATAAAAGAAAAAAAATCAATTAACTTCCAAATGTCTGCAGTAATACAGTATATTGTGGAAATATTTATTTAGGACATTGGCATCTACAGTTAATTTGTGTGGAGATGGAAATGTTCTTCAAAAACAGCATTAAAAGCAACTAGTTATGTTCTATTTTTTCCTCAACATTTTTTCCACCAGTAGCATCAGTATTTATTGTTTGTTATATTGGGCCGTATTCAGAGATCCGTTTTTGAGGGAAGTTCCGTACGTATTTTTGGGATCGGATCAACAACGCATACGTAGTAACTCTATGTACGTAGTTTACGTTGACTATACGCACGGAAGTGCATAATGGATGTACATGTGAATCGCACTTGGGGACATACGCACAGAAATCAGACGTACGGAAAAATTTACATAAAAGTGGGTGGAGGGAGGCGCAGTTATCAAGAATCTCACAAACGGATTACATATACGCACGTAAGTACACCCAGAAAGAACAGAGTAGTCTATGGATTCGTGGACACGCCCGGGAGTGGGGAGTGTCAGGGTTGTTGGTGCGTGTTTCCTTGCTCCGACCATGCGTATAATTGCGTGCCTTTAAAAAAATGAATCTCTGAATACGCCCCATTGTCAGTGAATACATACATTCAGTATTATGGCGAAAAATGTGAATTGGAAATCCACTGACTTCTTCATCTTTATAGAAAAAAAAAAGTAGGTGACACTGTGGCTGATTAACAAGAGACCAAAGTGTATTCTTTATATCTGTCTCCATTATTGAAGTCATGTTTTAGATAACTGCTAGTGTCTGAGTATATCTTAACCTCCATGAACATGGCCGCCTTCGATGTAGAGAAATTGGACACAAATTCTAAATTCTGTCATCATACCACAAGGACTACTAGAACTAAATCAACATCAGGTAGATTGCCAAACATTCAGGGAGTCAGGGAGATCACCCACTCTTCAGGGAGTCAGGGAGATCACCCACTCTTCAGGGAGTCTTGATATTCAGGGAAAGTTGGGTTTTGGGGGGAAGAAAGGCCCATGCCAAGTGAAAGGTTGAGTTGAGTTTTCGCGAATGAGTCCACCACAGATCTAAATGTTTGCAGAAGTGCGCACAATTTTAAAGAACACAAATCAGTAATTGCATTTAAGGATTTAACAGACCTGTTGCCCCACAATGAGCTATTTACGGCATCCTTAGCGGTGATTTGCACTTTCACGCGTGCGTTGGAGGAACCCGAGGAAGCTTGAGATGGAGAGTAGTCAGAGTAGGTTCCCGATGACACACTGTTGTGGTGATGTTTATCCACTTCTGACTCATCCGTTGACTCTGACAGAATCAAAGAATTCTTTCAAACCCCCAGTTCAGATTTCTTGGCATTACCATCATATTTTCCTCTGATTCTTTTTAATATATGTTCTATGTATCGTATGTGTAGATATTATAAATGTAGAACAACGAGGTATCAATCTGTCTGTCTATATGTTGTATCTATCTATCTATCTATCTATCTATCTATCTATCTATCTATCTATCTATCTATCTATCTATCTATCTATCTATCTATCGGGATAATTCTCTCTGTTAGGTATTTAAACACAGAACAGCCAATCAGAGCTGGAGGGCTTCTCAGCTCTGACTGGTCTGAGTCCTGGCTATTGGGCACCAGCTGAGTATGAGTAGAAGCTATGCATGTGCTGTTTACAGAGCAACCTGGCTGCTTAGCTACAACAATGACTGCTGTCATCCAGCCATCTAAAGCCATCTAGAGCAGCACCCTGCCTGCCTAACAACAAGGATCTGCTTGAGCAACCGGGAGAGAAAGAGTTTGTGATGCTGTGAATATCACAGCACACGTAACAGGTGCACTGTGCACAAATTTTAGTCCACAGAAATGTCCAGGATAAAAGTATCCCAGCCAGAGCCAAGATCATTCATTCCACAAGCATCAGGGATAAGGCAATTATATGTCTTCCCTGTGAATAGACTGCCACTTTTTCTTGACTAATGCAAGAAATCTAAAAACAGTAAAATTAGTACTAGTATTAGTTTACCATTTTTAGATTCCTTTGCAATAAAACTTGTGATTAGACAAGCATTTCCCATTTATGTCATGTTCCAATGGAGGATCAATTGATTGCTCTGAACACCAACATGGCTAGAATATTTGTCTGGCACTACCAATATTAATTTGATTTGGTTTCAACATTACATTGTTGCCCAGCTAATCTGCTATCACCGTATACTTTTCATATTTATTACTTTCCAATATAAATAATTAACAAGTAATGCTAATACTGTGCAAACTGTGAGCTCTCATACAATATCCTCGCATATATAATCGCAAATTCACCTTTTTTATCTTTTCCCAGCATCACCAGTTTTGGTGGATAGAGCGGCGTCTCAATCAGCGATGGGCGCAGCTCTGCCATACGCATATCTGGGCGGTGTCCAAAAGGCTCCTGAGGGTTAAGCGATGCGTTAGAGGCTGTTACATGCACTCGTAGGTGTATTTATGTTCCGCATTAGTCATACTGAACAATTTGGCAGTGATACAAAGTATCATTCAAAGCTGCCGTGGCAATTCATATTTTTTCACAATGTGTTTCTTCTCGTTCCCAAAGGAAGAAATGAGTAAAAATGTAGTAATTAGGATTATCCTTTATTTATACAGACTGTGTACTTCACTGATAACACAGCCTGGTATTCAAACACTTTAATGCATTATTTATGCACATGGTAATATGTACTGTCAGGTAAGACAAACAAATATAACGACAATGGATATTTTCACAGATATTAGAAAAGGACATTGGCTTTAATCCATTTTACAGATGGTCTTTTATAATTGGAAAACAAATAAAGAATGCAGAGAAAATATAAGTGTTTGGTTCATATAAACTATAGCTCCACCTAATTAATTACCTTACTGTATATCATCGGTTATTAGCATTGTTTTAGGGAGTACAAGTCATTTAGTATAGAATCAGGTCAAGTGTCACTTTTCAAATCATGCAGATACATAATCACTACCCATATATATCTCTCGCCCTCCTCGCTCAGCCAATGACTGCCACCTCTCCTCCCAACTCATCAAAATGTCCCACATTCAAGACTTCTCTCATGCTGCTCCTCTACATTTTAACACTCTCCCACAATCCATAAAGCTATCCCCTAGTCTGCAAATCTTTAAGCGGTCATTTCCAACGCTTATCTTCTTGAAAGCATAACTATTTCCCCTCTCTTTGTCTCCTGTTGGTCACCTGCTTAGATTTTAAGCTCTTGCAAAAAGGGCCCTCAATCCTCTTCATGCTTCATCTCTGACTCAGTCTTACCATTTTACTGGTACCCTGTCCCAACTTGTTTACCATTTTTGTCTAGTCTACCTGTATAGAGCTGCAAACCCTTTGTGGCGCCTTATAAACAAACAAAAATAATAATAATAAAAAAATTTAATGAAATGATTTTGCAATGATTAAAAGTTACATTTTCTACGTATGCCATTCTGCGCCCACCTGGTATCTGGTATCGCACCTGGTTAAAATTAAAGGATGGTTACAACTGTGCCCAGTGGCCCCACATATTTTCATTCTGATTGGACCAAAATACTGCATGTTACACATAAAAGAATAAATTAAACTGTAATCAGTGGATCACTTGGCTTACAAGTACTTTTATTAATGGAATAGTCAAGTTCTACTTTCTATTATTTTACAGAGAAATATTCACAAATGAAGAAGAATATACCTCCGATCGCTCCGTATGTTCTTCTTTTTCCTTTCTCTTCGGGACATCCAGGGAATAGCTGCGCAGGTTTCCAGGGTCTGACATCTGGCTCTTCTGAAATTCTTTGTGTTCTCGATTTGTAACCTGAAAAGAAAAAGCAGGTTACAGGCGAACACACAGAAAATGATTTAATGATGGTGAGAAAAATGGTGTCACTGAGATGGAACGTCGGCCACATGATTTGGACTGAGACAGGATTGGTGAGTCTGGGTCCTGTCACTCAGAATGAGTGTGTGTGTGTTCTGTCCTTTATAGTGAGAGGCAAGATGATCATAGGGTGTAGTTCTCCACTTCCATGTTCTATCTTTCGACAGATCACTTTTTGTCAGTGTCCCAAGAGACAGCGGATTGTGTGAAAAATGTACGCACGGATTCGAAATTATGTGCGCCTAAGTGGCGAGGCAACTCCCATGACCTTGAACTTACGGACTTAAGCAGACTTCCGTCACCACAGGGCAACCTTAACCCTCCGTGCGTATATTTGTGCTTAAGTTTGTGCGTACTTTCCTAACCACGCCCATATTAGGCCACGTAAATGCCTCCCTCCACCCACTTTCACTTAACTTCCCACGAGGTCTGGCTGCCCCTTCGGACGTATCTCCCTAAGCATGGATTTAAAGTCCGTGCCTAATGGATTTCCGTGCCTAAATCCTACGTAGCTTGCGTAAAAAAGTTACTACACATGCGCAGTTCATCCGATCCTAAAAATACGCATGGGAAAAGTAGCAAAAACGTATATGTGTGAATCCGATCCAGCGTCGCCTAAGAGTGCTATCAGTACAAAGGCTCCAACAGTGACAGGTAAGTTTAATACATCGAAAACCTAGCCATTCTTGTCCTGCAACCTAACCTTAGCCCTCCCCTAAACCTAACCTTAACCCTCTTTTAATTCTAACCATCCTTGTCCTACAGTCTAACCTTAACCCTCCCCTCTCCGCAATCTAACTCTTCCTGTTCCGCAGCCTAACCCTAGCCCTGACCATTCTCACTCTGCAGCCTAACTTTAACCCTCTCCTCTCTGTGGTTCCTAACACTAACCTTCCCTGTCCTGCAGTCTAACCTTAGCTCTCCCCTCTTGGGTACCTAATCCTAACCACCCCTGTCTTGCAGCCTAATCTTAACCAGACCAGGTACCTGTACCGGGGTGTGAGTCCCCACTTAGTACGGCCCTATTTCGATAGGGCCGTTTCCTCCCAGCCAGTTTTGAACTAGCAGCGGGGTATCGGCGGTGGCGGAATTTCAGAATAAGAATGGGTGAGTATGCCGATCGGAAAAAAAAACTGTGCAGTATTCGAAATAGGGATATCCGAAACGGAACTTTCAGATGTCCCTATTTCGAAAGTCAGAGTTTCTGACCAGAGACTGACAACGCTGTACTGTAACCCATTCTGGTACTGAAATTTTCTGCTTTTAAAAGGAATCACCAATGATACATCCGAAATTAAGCTTTCGGCTCTATCTTTGTCTAAAATGGGCCAGCGCAGCAGCAACTACATCCTATCACCATACGTGTGTCCTCTAACCAAGAATGAAAGGCAGGATCATTCTGTGTGTCTTGTAATTCAGATTGAGAGGAAGGATCAGTTTGTGAGCACACTGTCATTCACGGTAAGTGACAGCGTCAGCCAGCATGTGTCCTGTCACTCTCACTGATAAGCAGCATAAACCAGTTTCCTGTGTACATCTTGATGCCATTATAACATTTAGAATCACCTCTGACTTCATATCCTTCGCTGACAACGGCCACTTATGTTCATATTTTTCTTTGAGGTTCTGCTCTGTGCTTGGCGCTGGGATGGAATTCTCCAGGGAAGAGCTGTGGCCTTTACCCACCATGTTCTGCACGGACTTCACCATATTCTTTAAATCCTCCGGATATGGGGTTGGGTATCTCTTTAGATTGATTTCAACCTGGATCAGAGATAATGTAAATGTATCGTGTCATTAAATATAATCTGAATGCCACTGAATAAGAAGTCCATTTCGGCCATGATGCAGCGTATGACACTTCACTGTAGAGGAGCCAATAGTTGTTTATTAGCAAAATGCAGAAAAGGCAGATTATGGTAAAACTATGTAGCAGCAGCTTTCATTTAGACTCTTACAAACTGCATAATTAACCTGTGCAATTAAAGCAAGACAAGGTTGGAGGTAGACATAGTTGGGCCCCATAACAAAGGTGCCGACAGAAATCTGGGGCCAGATTTACTAAGCTGCAGATTTGGAAAAGTGGAAATGTTGCCCATAGCAACCAATCAGATTCTAGCTCTCACTTTTCTATTGCATACTAGAGAATGTCAGCTAGACTCTGATTGGTTGGAATAGGCAACATCTCCACTTTTCCAAACCCGCATCTTAGTAAATCTGGCCCCTGGACTTGCTTGGATTATGCATAGCAACCTTGAACTGACCTTGACTTTCCCCGGACCCTCTTCTTCCTCTTTCTTCTCCTCAAACTCAAAGGCCACCGTCATCCTCTGCTGTCTCTGCTCCTCCCAGAGCGTGGGGTTGAAACTGTCACTGTCAGACTGGAAATCTGTAATGTAGACACACAGAGAAGATCACATACGTCCATGACAGCAACTTGTGACCGTTATCAAGGTTGTCTAAAACAGATTTTCATCCAATTCATATATGAGCGTGTAGGAGGACAAAGCTCTTCAAGAACATCCGGCACTCAAGACCAAACAAGATGTTTCACTTTGTATTAGCGCATACGTGAGTAGGAGATTTTCTTCACAATATACACAATCCATGAATATACCTAGTGAAATGCCTATAGTTTGCTCTAGAGGCGCCATACTTCCTTCCATTGGATCGGATCCAGAATTAAGTTTTCCGTATGCACAGGGGACCGGGTTCACACCTAAGAGTACAGAACCACACCTAACTCATCCATCCTGCCTCTAACCCGCCTCCCGTTTTTAGGGACCTTGGGCTGGATCCAGACATTGTTAAGTGCATGAACTTAGTTACTCCTGGGCTAAACCATGTTGATTACAGGGGAGTCATATTTCATCTGTTTCAAAGAGTATTAGAGTTGAGAGGTGATTTTTCCTATCTCAAGTCTAAATAACAGTGTGATAGTAACGCTGGTCAGTATCTGTGTGCAGTAAGCAATTCAAAGATATATCCCTGCATGCAAAGAATTAACTTGGCTCCCCCTGAAATCAACATGGTTTAGCCCTTGAGTAACTAAGTTCATGCACTTAACAAGGTCTGGATCCAGCCCATTGTTGTTAACACATCCGTAATTAGCTTGGTTTTAGGTAAAAACTTTTTTGTGGCAGATGTTATTGGTCAGAATCTGATGAGGGATCGTATTCAGAGATCCGTGACACTGCCCCCCTCCCCCCCCCCCGGCAAATCTAAATCCCTCCGCCCTCCCACTTCTACCTAAGTTGACCCCGTGGCGGCATTAGCTCGCCTCCTTTTGACTGAACTACTCAGAGTCAATCTAAGTACCTAAGTGGTACTGGTACACATGTGTAGTAGGCCATTTCGGGAAAATCCACACTTAAGAAGCCAGAGCTACTAAAGTCCACATGTAAGTGTCTAGTACACTCTTTTCACACTCCACTCTCCTGCGGATTTTAGCTGACGTGTCCAAAGGCGTATATAACAACACGTGGCATATGGGCAAAAAGCTGCAAGCTCTCTGCAAATGCACAGTAGAAGAATGTGTCTTAAACGGATGTAGAATAAAAATCTCAGTTGTAGTGTTTATGCACCAAAGCAATGAAAAAATGATTTTTCTGTAAAATAATAAAATATTACAAATTCTTAATTGTTTTACTGTAATTAAATAAAAATAAAAAAACACGCACACAATACACTAGGAGCAATTCCATATCTGTTTTATTTATTTTGTTTATTTTGCTGGACAACAAGCAATTGAATTAGCTATTGAATGAGTGTCCACCCTGACTTAGACACGGCCTGCAGTAGGTGCAAAACTTAAAGTCGCCTTTGTGACGTCTGCGTTCTGATCTGATTGGGTGCACTAGCCTTGGCCACACCCTTTCAACACAATGACTATGGGGCTGATCCAGACCTACGGCCGACGCACTAGTTACGGCGGCCGTATGCGTAAGAACGGCATTTACGCCGGCTGAAGTTAAGTCACGCCAGCTGGCGTACGCGCAAATCTGGACTGGGGCCACTGCCCACATAATTACCAATGCAGGTCAGTGAGCACGGAGATAGATGATTTACCTTCATCGCCACGCGGCTGCTGAGGAAACATGTAATTGGTTAATACCCTTTGCTTGGTATCAGGGTGAGCCTCAGTCTGCAGAGGGATAAGAGCTTTGGACTGCAAGGAAAAGAACAATAGTAGGTTACCATTCCATTACACATGCTGGGATTATGATGATGATGATGATGATGGGAATTATAAGTAGTTAACTAAGCTTTTGCAAACAGCGGCCTCTATCTCGTGTCCTCCACCTCCTCCAGTCTCATCTCTTCCTCTTCTGTATTAATACTTAAATTGTTTTCTATTTTTGTCTTGCTGTCAGCATTGTGCCATCACTTTTTCCACCCTGTATGCCATGTTTATATTTATACTTAATCATTATTCATTTATGTCTATGCTTGTGCATTACCTGTATGTCACTGCAGAGCACTTGCAGTGCCTTATAAATAAACATTATTATTATTATTATTATTAATAATAATAACTATAATAACAGGGATGCTGGACCCACAACAGAGTAATGACACCTCGAGGCTCTAAATACTTTTTTTTCCACCAGTAATGTTATTAACGAAGTGGCAGATTAAAATCACAATTAGGAGATAATGACCAACCAATCAGAAAGGGTGTTGGGAAGATAGAATCTCAGAGCAGGAATAATTGGAAATAAGAAATGACTTAATAAGCAAATGATAGACACAAAGTACGTCAGTCTAACCTAATTCACAGCAGGAAAGAGAAGCAGCCATTTGTAAACCTATTGGTAAGTTTTATTGATACAATATTCATAGTATATATTGATAAACTATAACATTCAAAAGTAATGGAGGGAAAAATGCTCTGTATAAAGCCTAACTATTTATACTTGTAATTATGTATATAATTGATATAAACGTGTCTAATTATATGTGATAATAAACTTAATATATATATATAAAGGAGGAACAATGGGTAAATGTCTAAAATGGATAAAATAAAGCAAATAAATCACCTAATCATCATAATAACAAACATAAATTCATAGCTGGGTAAGTTAAAAGGATAAGATAAATAAATTGATTAAATAAATGGATATGTATATAAATAGATTGAATCAATTAACCAAAACAAAGTTCAATAGTAGATGAAAGTCCAATATCAAGAATTGATCATTTCAAAGTTCATTAATATAAAACAATCCAAAATCTAGTAGCTTTTCAACAGAAGTCCTCCTTAACTATAATATGCCACCTACAATTAAGGTATAATTATATCAATAGTAAGATATGTTGACACTGAGAAAAATGCATAAATGTATTGGTAACGGATCTCAGTATTATCACTCATACCCTGTGCTAGGCTGTGTTGTAAAAAGACATTTATAATCTGGGTCACAGGCGGAGATGGTATTTTTACCTGATTGTCTGAAAGCCATAGAGCAGCAAGTTCTTTAAGTTTTGTAAAGCTGAATGGCAAATTCTTTAACCTGGAATAAAACACAAACATAGTTATTAAAATAGCTATGAAATAATAAGGGGAAGAGGTAACAGAAATCACTGTTGCTGTATATAAGAAGAATCTTATTAAGCTCCTTTTTTCTTGGATACGTTTCAACAGGCTGCTATCACATGACACATACTATATCACATGACATATACTCTGCTATCACATGACACATACTATAACACGACACATACTATATCACATGACACATACTATATCAAATGACATATACTCTGCTATCACATGACACATACTATATCACATGACATATACTCTGCTATCACATGACACATACTATATCACATGACACATACTATATCACATGACACATACAATATCACATGACATATACTCTGCTATCACATAACATATACTATATCACATAGAAACATAGAAAGTGACGGCAGATAAGAGCCACATGGCCCATCTAGTCTGCCCATTTGTTTATTGAAAACTATACTGACCCTAGACCCTATTTACCCTCAATTTGGGTTTCAATTTAGGATACCCTTATATTTATCCCAAGCATGTTTAAATTGTTATATTGTATTGGCCTCAACCACCTCAGATGGGAGAATATTCCACTTATCTATCACCCTTTCAGTGAAGTAATTTTTCCGCACATTTCCTTTGAATCTACCACCCTCCAGTTTATATCCATGCCCTCGTGTTCTATTACACCTCTTCCTTTATATAATGTCCCTCCTGTACCTGTCACCCTCCAGTTTATATCCATGTCCTCGTGTTCTATTACACCTTTTCTTTTTAAAAATGGTACCCTCCTCTAGCCGGTCACAACCCTTGATGTATTTGAAAGCTGCTATCATGTCCCCCCTCTTCCTTCTCTGCTCCAAGCTATACATGTTTAGTTCCTTTAGCCTTTCTTAGTATGATTTGTTACAAAGGCCATGGACCATTTTAGTTGCTCTTCACATGACATACTCTGCTATTACATGACACATACTATATCACATGACACATACTATATCACATGACACATACTCTGCTATCACATAACACAAAAGATATGAGTTTATATGTATGGTAAACATATTTGGCTGCCCTCCAGAGAGATTTTGAAAAATACATAATAATAATAATAATAATAACAACAATAATAATAATTATGGACTGGATTTAGTAGAGCAATATTCATGTGCACACGCTAAGATAAGGGTGTCTTATTTAAAGTCACATGAGCTGAAATTTACTAGAATATAGTTAATTTCTGCTCATTTGGCTTTCTATAAGAAACCTGTATTCCTCAAGTCACCTAACCGCATGGATTTATATTAAGGGTGATTTTTCAGCAACAGACTCACACTTGAGCACTTTTAGTTATGCAAAATCCTCCACACCTAATTGCACCTAGTTGTACAGCATGATAATCTGTTAAATACCTTCTGAATGGGTATAATTGGACCACATGTGTGAATTATGCCATAACTGATTGCCACTTCTGCTAGAAACCTGTTTAACAGATGAGGCTTCACTTCCGTCTCTTAGGTAGAAACACTATGAATTTTACACATCGTAAATCACAGGAACAAGTCAACAACGATGGGGAAATGAGAGCGTCACTCAGGTAACGTTTGTCTAGTCCGGTTCGGGAAATGTGAGTAAATGATTGCTTAGAATTGAATTTGCACCTTATTTTATTTACCAATGCTTTACGGAGACACTCACTCGCTAGTAGAGTTACCTTGAAACTGGCCTTGCTGCAACCATCCGACCTAGCAAAACAGATCATTTATAACACCACTGGGAAGAAGGTATATTTATCTGCCTCCAAGGGGAACTGACCCTTCAATATGACCCATTCCACTAAGTACAGAACACTTGTTCCTGAACTTCCAACAATCAGTTACTATGGTAACCACCTGTGCCGAAGAGAAAAATGTTTTCAAACATCAGTTAATTTATTAAATCCAGGTGAGTGACAGTTGGGAGCTCAGGAGCGGAGTATTGTGTACCTGGTGGAATGGGTCATATTGAAAGGTCTAGGGGAATGGTGTTGGGTGAGCAGGTGGATGGATTGTGGGACCCCAGTAGGACTGAAGGGAATGATAGTGGTCAGTGTCCTAGGGGCACATTCTCTGGGGTGGCCAGGCCCAAAGACAAGGGATAAAAGAAGGACAGATATATAAGGCCTGGACCTTTTCAATGTCCCTGACACCCACCCTCAATCCAGGGTGACAGAGGTTCCCTAACTCTGAGACCCCTTATGAAGACGCTATGCATTATGCAATATGCATTATGAAAATACTATGTTCTGTCCCAGAAGGGCAGTGTGCAATGGTACGATGGTGTGGGGGGAAGGGGCAATTAGTGCATTCTGGTTATCCTGACAGACAGATACTTGGATAAAGGTTAACATCTGAGGCAGTATAATGAGGAACTGAAGACTGGTCCAGGGACCTGATTCACTGTTAAGAAAATGCTGCTTTTTAGGTGCGTATATTTAAGAAGGGATATACTTTAATGTACGCAATTTATGTAGGACTTAAGAACGGGGAGGCTCTGAATCACCTTTATGAACCTATATATTCAAGGTTCGTAGTGACTTAAGAAGGAAGGGGCGTGTCGGGAAAAGTTAAGAAGGAAGATAAGAAGATGGGGTGGAGGGAGGCATTTAAATGAGGAAATCTGGGTGCGGTTAGGCAGAAACGTTCTTAATTAGCCGCCCTACGCACACAACTAAGAACCTAAAGATAAGGAAGCCCTATGGCATTTGTAAGTCGGTTAAGAAGCTAAAAAAACGGGGGCGTGTCAGAAGAGTCGCCTTACTACTAGTTGCGCATAATGAAGAACCTAAGGGTAGATCCAGACTTAAGTACGACAGCGAATTTACACATGGGCGGGGTTAGGCAATGACGTACGACAAGGCGATACGTATGACCGCAAGGAAAAGTTAAGACAGGGTATGAAACTCGTAAATCAGCTAAATAACGTGCGTTCGAGGGGAGTGCATTGTACTTACTAGTGCGTAACTATGCTAATTGATCGTACTTACAGGGAACTTAAGTCTGGATCTGGCCCATAGAGCCTCCTGAAGCATGAATCAGGTCCTAGATGATTAGGATTAGGGGATAGATTCTGAATGATTAATATTAATGATGTGTGTGCAAGAGGAAATAGATCAATTCATTTGCAGAATGTTAATCACACATATAATTGTTGTCTGCTAATGCTTAGCTGTACATATAACCAGCTCTGAGCAATTTGCCTCCGCTCCACTGCAGCAGGATGTGTCTACCTGATAAGAGAGACTTGCTGATAGCTGGGAATCGTCTTATTATTATATATGGACTTTCTATACCCTAAAGGTGCCGCTTCAAGCCGACTGAAGATTTTAGTGTTAAATATTTATGACGTATCTTATCCTGTATTTTTTACTATCTATATAATGTTAGATTTAGTTGCTGTTCATTGTTGTGTGCTTCCAACCGTGAACCATGTCTCAGATAAGGGCTCTGGCTTTTGCTGAATAAAATTTTAACATTATTTTTTAGCAAAGAAAGACTTCGCTCCGGATTCACAGTTCTGTCGTTTTTGCCTTACTTACATTGTTTAAAGTATTGAGCTACTACGCATGCATAGTGGCGTATTTATGCTATCATTTCTGTACATAGATTGTGTAAGCGCTGTCTTTAGACCCCAATCTACGTGCAGAAATGGTACCTAGATAAGCATAAATAAGCTACCACGAATGCATAGTAACTCAATTCTTAAAACAACGTATGTCAGACGAAAACTATGTTACTGTGAATCCGGACCTTCCTGCCTAATGCAACCGATATTTACATGCGTGGAAAAATGACTTTACTGAAAGGGTGATTGATTAGTGGAATAATCTCCCATCTGAGGGGTTAGGGGGTAACACAGTATAACAATTTAAATATGCTTGGGATAAATATAAGGATATCCTAAATTTCAGGAATTATTATTACCGGTAACTAAATTAAGCCTGATCTAGAACTACGCATCAGAGTGAATTTACGCGCGGCGGAGACTTAATTTCGCAGTTTAGAACGCACTGCGCATGCGCTCCATAGAAAATACGCACATTCACGTAGCGTAATTCTAAACGTATGGGCCATTCACGTATGTGTCACGTAAATACTTACGTGTGGGCGTGCCTAATTTACGTTCATCCAAAATACGTCTGAATTACGTGAAGTAGGCGGGGGGTGGTATTTAAAGTGTACAGTATGGGCGTGCTAAGCTGCGTACGTTCACGTAGTCTATACGTCCGTTAGCGGACGTACGCAGTTACGTGTGAAAAAGTTAAGGTAGGGTTTGGGCAGCGTATCTTGACAAAATACGTCCGTGCAAGGGGTGTGCCGAGGGGAGTGTAGCGAACTTACGTGCACGAAAATACGCTCCGCGAATAAACGTACGGCACACGTAGTTCTGGATCTACCCCATTTACTTTAAGTCTGTATGATGAAAGATTAGGAAATAAGCATTGAGTTTTTTTGTTAGATATTGGTTACCAAGTTTCGAGGTTTAATAAAAGAACAAACCTAACTGAAGCTCTGATGGTCGTGCTGTCATTTCCCCAGCGTATTCTTCTTTGAAAACATTTTAATCCTACCTGTTGTCACTTAAATTCAACACTCTCAGTTTTTGCATCTGGCCAATTTCTTCAGGGAGAAACTCCAATTTGTTGGACCGAAGAGACATCACTGTAACATTCTTGCAATTTCCAATCTAATGTAAAAAAACAAAGAACATTTGCAACCAACAGAACACAACAGCAATATCGCCATCAGTCGTGACTCGCTCAGAAACATTCTGTGTTTAATGTTTTCTATTTAGAATAAGGGGTAAAATGTAATGAGACTTCAAACATCATTAATATATTCATCTACGGCAGGAGAGATCATATATCCTTGGGTTAGACCTCAATCTATTCCAATCAATTGGTGTCTGAGGTATTGGGAAGGATTCACACTTAAGAAGCTCCGGATTCTTGGGCCGAATTCAGAGATCCGTTTTCCCGGGAACTTGCGTGCGTATTTTTACGTTCGGATCAACTGCGCATGCGTAGCAACTATATTTGCATACATTACGTAGACTATACGTACGTAAGTGCCTCACGGACGTACATGTGAATCGCACTTGGGGACATGCGCACGCATCTCCGACGCACAGGAAAATTAACATAAAAGTGGGTGGGGGAGGCATTTAAATGAACGCAGGACGGAGGACACATACGCACGCAAGTGCAACCAGAGAGAACGGCGTGCTCTAGGCACTCGTAAGTGGCTGACTGCACTTCCGGGAAAGGGGGCGTGTCAGGGTTGTTGGTGGGTGTTGGCTTGCGCGGTGCGTGCGTATAATTGTGTGCGTAAAAAAAACGGATCTCTGAATACGGCCCCTTAAGCGCGGAATCTCCTGAAATGACCTACTACGCATGCAGGTATGACTTTAACATGTATCAAAAAACGATGTAAAATACAATATTAATACTCACTTCGCGAGGCAGCTCTGTCAGGAAGTTCTCATCCACGGCCAATGTGCGGAGACTGTGAAGGTAACCGATGGTGGGCGGCAAACTCTCCAATTCATTACAGCTGCAATCAAACTCTTCTAGTAAAGATAAACTGCAATTTCAGAAGAAGATTCGGTCAGCAATTCTCAGGGCAAGACACACACATCAACAGCTATAACAGGATGCACAATATAGACAGGCACATACAATGTATGAAAAACAGGGTGTGACTACAGCATCGTATAACACAAGGTGGACAACTTTTGTAAATGGCTATGAGGGAGATTGTGAGAGCACTATCAAGGTTCAGCACCAAAGGGGTGTGTCCTGTGCCCCCAAAGGGGTGTGTTCTGTGATTAGCTCCACCCATGGGTGTGTCTAGCGCTGCCAGGAAAACTATGTCTCAACGAAAATGGCGGCATCAGTATTTATTGATTGTTATATTGTCAGTGAATAAATCCTTTCAGTGTTATTGTGGAGACTGTGAATAGGATCCGCTGACTTCTTCATCTGTATAGAAGAGATAAAAGTAGGTGACGCTGCAGCTGCTTCACAAGAGACCAAAGTGTATTAATCATTTCTGTAGCACTCATACATGGAGCACCAATCAGCCTCTGACAGCTTCTATCAGGCAGCGGACCCACCCATCTCCGCCCCCAATCCCACCTGGCTCTACCTAACCCCACCCATCCAGACTCGGGCTTAGGGGCCAGAGTCTGTCACCTTTCGCCCCTGTGAGCAGAGCCGGACTGAGGGCCATGTGGGCCTGGGGCTAAATATTATCAAGGGCCCACATTATAGAGTATGCTTTGGAGGAGGATGTCAGCACTGCAGTAGGAGGCCTGGAGATTTGCAGTTTGTGTGGGCCTATTTTTAGCCTATTTTTAGATGGAGGCCTGGGACTGTGGTCCCATTAGCCCCATTGTTAATATGGTCCTGCTTGTAAATAGTGGATGTGGTAAAATTATTCACATATTCATATAGATGTTCTTGCGAGGTGAGCCGAGGAACCAAATGCAATCATTTATTATACTCATAACACCTTATTAATGGCACTTTAACAAGAGTCATTAATAAATCTGAGTGTGTCCTTAAGATTGGTGTTTATTTGGCTATTTTTACAGCCAGGTTTGATGGATGCCTCCTGTCTCTTATCTGTGAACTGCTCAGAGCACTATCATGGTTGATAATCTTTCTGTCCTTAGAAATATCCTTCAGGGAGGCAAAGACTTGGTGTTGTGACAGGTGTAATGACTAAAATGAAGTCTATGAATGTAGATACATCTACTTATAAACAAGACACGTTTTTATTCTATATTTAGATTTAAAAACTTGAAAGTGTGACATTGACTTTGTGTAGTAATAATAATTTCAGCATTCTCGTAGGGCTTTTACGTATATAACGGGACTTGTTAGCAAAATTACCAAAGATCAGTGAATTGCAAATGCCGAGTCTACAGGTCAGTCTACTCTGATTGCGTCAGGGTTATTCTAATTATAATAACGGGGTAGATCCAGAGCAACGTACGACAGGGGAATTAAGCCCACTTTGGGCCCGATTCAAATAAGGTAAAATCGTTCGCTGGCATATTTTTAACGCTAATTTTTGCAAAATAACGGGCGGTATTTTTTTTTCTATTCAGTTTTTTTGCAGCGTTAAATCAAAAAACGCCTTTTTGTAACGATGGCGTTAATGTAAAACTCACACCTATGAGAGGTGCAGATTTTTAACAATGCCCTGTCTTGTGCCCCGACAGGGCATGCTGATGCTTGTAGAACTACAAGCATCAGCATGCCCACGGATGCCAGGGGCCGCCGCGCAGAAGACATACCCCCATCACATTAAAAAAAAATTAATCCGGGGGGTGCCTTGGTAACTTTTTGGAACGTCGCAGCTCCATTCTTTCTGGCAGGAAATGGCCGGCGCTAATGACAGGTTCACTGTCATTGGCCAGTGTCTGAAATATTGTGAGAACGATCCATTTTTGCAGCGATTAAAAAACAATTGAATTAGCGATATTTTTACACGAAATAATCGACGACGGCGTCGTATTTTTTCCGTCACCAATTGAATCGGGCCCTGTGTGTGTAATGCCCCAGTCATCTATGATGTGCACATCGCCCGTAACTTTGTTACGTACACCGGCCGGTGTGAAAATTTTTACAATGGTCGCCATAAAGGTGGAGATAGCCATGTAAATTAGGTGTTGGGATGGGGGAAGCCCTCTTATGACTGTGGCTGTAAGGCCACAGACCTAGGCCCGTATTCAGAGTACCAGACGTATAACGTAGTAATTTTTTTAACGTAATCTACGTATCTTTTTGTTGTCTGAAAGACCGCATTTACGCAATCTACGTAAGAAAAAGTTACGTAGATTACGTTAAAATATATTTATATTAAAATTGCTCTAATCAAATAATTATCTAAATTGCTATCTGCAGACCACATAAATGTGCATTGAATTTCTTTTATGAATTTCACGGGACAGAATTCTCCAACTTCCCATAAAAAGCACAATAAGAAGATACTTATGTTGGGCTGAAAGCTGATCAAGTATCTGCTGTGCTTTGAACGAAATAATACACTGTGTACTGTGACTGTCTAAGTGAATGGAACAAATAGCAATGTATGGTAATACACAGCCCACAAGCAGGATAATAGAGCGAGTCTCTATGGCTTAACATTTCACAAACACTCGCAGAGTCTGGAAGGAGCTCCTTTTTGTCCTCTATCTCAGCCTCTTTGTGTTGGGCTATTCATTGTAATTGGTCGCTGGGTTTTAGATCTCTGACTTAGCTTCCGACAATAGAGAGGAAAATGTTCTATGTGAATCCGTTTCCTGCTGCTGTAACAATGTTACAGAAAGGAGAATGAAAACTGGGACTAAATAATAGTCAAGTACTTCACTGCTGGTGTATACATCAATAGGACCTTGTCAGTGGTGCTTGCAGGGGGGATTTCCGTATGCCCAGAAATCCCCCCCTTCCCCCCACAAACAGAACTGAGAACAAAAACATTGGACAACCTTGTACAATTCAACTTTTATACTCACTTTCCAAGCGTATTTGGTAGTGCTACAAGTTGATTGTCATCTATTTTCAGAGTTGTAAGTTTTTTCAGCAATCCTAATGAGATAAAGAACATATTAAGAAATATTCTGGAGAAAAACAATGTTGTTTTTTTTTCGTTGTTAATGTACTTTGATTGTAATGGAAAAATTTGCATTCTTTTCTTTTTTTATATATAACATGTGATGTATAACCATACATAAAATTCAGCAATGCAAACTGTCAGGATATGGAACTCCACTAATAAGTTATAAGTTATAATCTCCTGGTGCAATGATCCAGCATTCTATTCTGCACCATAACCTTTTTTTTACTAACTATTCGTTTCTCTTCGGTCAGATGTACAGACCATGCTCCACATCATCGTGAAGAGAAGCCAATGCCTGAGAAGGGTCTTACCTATTGAGTCAGGCAAGTGCTGCAATAAATTGGAGGAGAGTAAGAGATCTTCCAGGGACTCGCACCCCGAGGTGTCCATGTCCACGCTCTCAATGCGATTCTTCGACATGTCCAGGTAGATGAGCTGCTTCAGTTTTCCTATAGACTTGTTACATACAGAGACACTCTTTAGCTGGCTACATGCATAGATGTACTGGTAGACAGACAGATATACAGTTATGAGATAGATAGATAGATAGATAGATAGATAGATATGAGAGAGATAGATAGATATGAGAGAGATAGATAGATATGAGAGAGATAGATAGATATGAGAGAGATAGATAGATAGATATGAGAGAGATAGATAGATAGATATGAGAGAGATAGATAGATAGATATGAGAGAGATAGATAGATAGATATGAGAGAGATAGATAGATAGATATGAGAGAGATAGATAGATAGATATGAGAGAGATAGATAGATAGATATGAGAGAGATAGATAGATAGATATGAGAGAGATAGATAGATAGATATGAGAGAGATAGATAGATAGATATGAGAGAGATAGATAGATAGATATGAGAGAGATAGATAGATAGATATGAGAGAGATAGATAGATAGATATGAGAGAGATAGATAGATAGATATGAGAGAGATAGATAGATAGATATGAGAGAGATAGATAGATAGATATGAGAGAGATAGATAGATAGATATGAGAGAGATAGATAGATAGATATGAGAGAGATAGATAGATAGATATGAGAGAGATAGATAGATAGATATGAGAGAGATAGATAGATAGATATGAGAGAGATAGATAGATAGATATGAGAGAGATAGATAGATAGATATGAGAGAGATAGATAGATAGATATGAGAGAGATAGATAGATAGATATGAGAGAGATAGATAGATAGATATGAGAGAGATAGATAGATAGATATGAGAGAGATAGATAGATAGATATGAGAGAGATAGATAGATAGATATGAGAGAGATAGATAGATAGATATGAGAGAGATAGATAGATAGATATGAGAGAGATAGATAGATAGATATGAGAGAGATAGATAGATAGATATGAGAGAGATAGATAGATAGATATGAGAGAGATAGATAGATAGATATGAGAGAGATAGATAGATAGATATGAGAGAGATAGATAGATAGATATGAGAGAGATAGATAGATAGATATGAGAGAGATAGATAGATAGATATGAGAGAGATAGATAGATAGATATGAGAGAGATAGATAGATAGATATGAGAGAGATAGATAGATAGATATGAGAGAGATAGATAGATAGATATGAGAGAGATAGATAGATAGATATGAGAGAGATAGATAGATAGATATGAGAGAGATAGATAGATAGATATGAGAGAGATAGATAGATAGATATGAGAGAGATAGATAGATAGATATGAGAGAGATAGATAGATAGATATGAGAGAGATAGATAGATAGATATGAGAGAGATAGATAGATAGATATGAGAGAGATAGATAGATAGATATGAGAGAGATAGATAGATAGATATGAGAGAGATAGATAGATAGATATGAGAGAGATAGATAGATAGATATGAGAGAGATAGATAGATAGATATGAGAGAGATAGATAGATAGATATGAGAGAGATAGATAGATAGATATGAGAGAGATAGATAGATAGATATGAGAGAGATAGATAGATAGATATGAGAGAGATAGATAGATAGATATGAGAGAGATAGATAGATAGATATGAGAGAGATAGATAGATAGATATGAGAGAGATAGATAGATAGATATGAGAGAGATAGATAGATAGATATGAGAGAGATAGATAGATAGATATGAGAGAGATAGATAGATAGATATGAGAGAGATAGATAGATAGATATGAGAGAGATAGATAGATAGATATGAGAGAGATAGATAGATAGATATGAGAGAGATAGATAGATAGATATGAGAGAGATAGATAGATAGATATGAGAGAGATAGATAGATAGATATGAGAGAGATAGATAGATAGATATGAGAGAGATAGATAGATAGATATGAGAGAGATAGATAGATAGATATGAGAGAGATAGATAGATAGATATGAGAGAGATAGATAGATAGATATGAGAGAGATAGATAGATAGATATGAGAGAGATAGATAGATAGATATGAGAGAGATAGATAGATAGATATGAGAGAGATAGATAGATAGATATGAGAGAGATAGATAGATAGATATGAGAGAGATAGATAGATAGATATGAGAGAGATAGATAGATAGATATGAGAGAGATAGATAGATAGATATGAGAGAGATAGATAGATAGATATGAGAGAGATAGATAGATAGATATGAGAGAGATAGATAGATAGATATGAGAGAGATAGATAGATAGATATGAGAGAGATAGATAGATAGATATGAGAGAGATAGATAGATAGATATGAGAGCCTCTACCCTCCTTCCTCCTCTTTCTAACCTACCCTTCTCTCTTCCTCTCTCTCTCCCTTCTCCCCCTATCTTACTTTATCCCTCCATTTCTCTCTACCTCTAACCTCTCTTTTTCTTCCTGTAATCCCCCCTTCCTCTCTTTTCCTTTTCCTTTTCCCTCTAATTCCTCTTCCTCTATCTTTCTCCTCCCTTTCTTCCCATCAAAATCCCTCATCTCTCTAGCTCCCTCTCTCTTTTCTTTACTCCTCTTTCCACCTCTCTCTCTCTTCTTCCTTCTCCCTTTCTATCTATCCCCCCTTTCTCTCTTCCTCCTTCATCTATTCCCCATCTGTCTTCCTCCTTCCTCTATTTCCCCTTTTTTCCTATTTCATATACCCCCCTCCCCTCTCTATCCCTTCATCCCTCTATCCCTTTATCCCCCCCCCAAGAAAATACACACAAACAAAGGTAAAATATACAAACTCCACACTAATTGGGCCATGAATGGAAACCAAACTCACATCCCCCTTGTGTGGGAGCCAGCTTTTACCTATTATAAAGCTTGTTCATGGAAAATAAAATCTCTATTTTGCTGACATTTTTTATTAAAAACCGGCATGCTGGGCTGTAAAATAAATTGCACTGCACATGATACATAGACCCCTACAGTATGTGCTCTATAACATCTTTGACCAGCGTTATAGTCATTGGTGACTGATAGAGAGACTTATTAAACAATATAGCAGCGTGAATAACAGAAAACTCTGCCATCTATATGTAAGAAAGAAGATTATAAGGAAAGTAGGTTATTCCACAGAGCTGTGATCCTCCAATCTCACATAAACGTGTCACAGAAAATATTTTTTCCCAGCAAGAAACAGCAAATCAATACACATAAAATATATTTTAATACTCAATTGTGCTTTAACAGAAACACCTGGAGCAGAAACAACAAGAAAGGTTTATTTATGGTGACACGGTGGGTCTGATGCCGGGTTAGAAGCAACTGACAAAAAAAATAGCTAGTAGTTATAAGCCATTATATGTACTAGGTGATTATTTACACTGTCATTTTTACTTGTTAAAATAATAAAGTTAAACTGAATCCAGATATAAGTACCATCAGACGCTCGTAAGTCCATTCGTACTAAAGTCTGTGCGTGCGAAAGTAGTTGTTACACCCTGGACTGCCATTTCTGGATATGCCTCTAGAGGCAGTCTTGGACTGATGATTCATGTTGATGACATTTCTCTTAGCTGCCCCTAGAGGCTGCTGTTG
>WWET01001339.1:22770-50958 GCA_011038615.1 Limnodynastes dumerilii | reverse complement strand
CTTTCTGGGACTAATCTGTGTAATTGCCTGTTATTCTACACCTGTGCTCTGGCTATACATATCCCATCCTTCCAGAGCAAGGTGTGGGTCATTGCTTCCTGTTACTTACACTGCATGTTTGCCTGCTCTTCTCAACTGTGGTCCTGTTTTCTGATTCTCCCTGTCTCCGCTTATCTTGGATCTCTGCTTTTTACCAATCACACTGCTCCCTCTGTGGAATTTATTTGCACTTTCTTACATGTGGATTTACTACACCTGCATATTACTCCTGTGGACTCATTTGGACTCTCTGCATTCCTGGTATTTTTATATTTACTAGCTGTTAGTGCTTTTTTTGGCGTTATCTGCATACTCTGCATTGCATAACTGTTCCATCCATGCCATCCTGCAATAAACCTCTCCAGTTCCTGAGCTACCGTGTTGTGTTCTCATACCAGTCGTAACAGACTTACACTCCCCTCACACGCATGTTGCTCACAAGCGCAGAACCCCTACCTTAAATGTTACGCAACCACCCCACGGAAAATGGGATGGATGTGTAATACAGATTCGTATGTAAGGGCTTACTGTATGATTTACATAACTCTCACCATCCACCATATGTACACCAGGCTGTCACACCCTGTCATTAGAGGCCATCACAGCACGGAATGCATTTTAACATTCTGAATGCGTAAGCGCCCTGTTCTACGCAAATCTGGATCCAGTCCGCCATCTTTTCCTCTTCCGTTTTTAAGGCAACTCTGTTCCCTCAAACTAATTCTTGCAAAGACTGCTCCTCTATCAAGAGTTTTCCTGCCTTTAAGCACACAACTCAATGTGAGTATTTCTTTCCTTTAATTTTCATATGAGCACATAAATGAAGTCATCAGTACAGAGCAAGTGTCAAGGAGACAGGACGATCGATGATCAATAATTCATAGCCACCCTGGTTAGCCCCCCCCCCCCCCCCCCCCCCCACCCTCTCCCTCCCCCCCCCCCCCCTCCTGCCACGGAATGATATAGAAACGTCTACATGAAGTGGATCAAAATATCTCATGATCAAAAGAGAAATGGGCTGAAATGCTCACAAAAAGATGTCTTCCCTCCTGTGGAGCTGCACGGAGAGAGGGGACCTGCACTGGAGGTCAGAATATAGTTTTACTAAGGAGAATGATATGTTACAACCAGCGGATTGTCAGGAAAAACTTCCTACTGTATATGATCATAGCAGCGTGTTTCATGTGCAGGATGTCTGGGGTCCTGCACTTATGTGACCTTTTACAAAGAGTTTTCTGTATGTTTAGTAATTCAAATATACGCAGATTCCTTTGTTAAATACTATCTGCTCATCAGTCTATCCCCAATTCTCTCTCTTCGGCCCGTATTCAGAGTCCGGACGTATAACATATACATCTGGGGTTTAGTGATTTTTACTATTGCGCATGCATAGTCATTTTTTAACATAATTTACATATCTTTTTCTAACGTAGATTACGTAAATGCGGTCTTTCAGGAGATGTTGCTATAGACAACATCTCCACTTTTCCAAACCCGCAGCTTAGTAATTCTTTGGCCCTTAGGGTTGCAGAACCACATTGCTGTTCTTTATGGTTAGAATGGTCAGGGGCCACTAAGCAGGCATCGGTTGTCCCGCCCCCCCACAGCACAGAGAGGGAGGGCATCAGCAATGCTGTGCTTGCACAGTCAGCTGCCAGCGGCTGGCCCTCATTGCTTGACCCCTTCTGCCAGCAGAGGACAGCACTGATAAACAGTGCTCAGTACTTAGGTTTTTCATGGTATCCTTCCCCAGCACTAACCAGCTCTGATTAGACCCAGGTCTTCCATCTGTGAGTTCTGTGTAAACGAGTGTTAACCCTGTGTGTAGCCAAAGACTGCAGACTCCTAGCAACCTTATAAGTCTCTCTTTTACTCACGTGTGCCAAACTATCCACCTCGCCACAATATCTCTCTTTCTCTCTCTTCAATTTCTCTCCTCTCTCTAATTCTACATACACACACACGGGACCGTCCGTATTCACACCTAAGAAGCGGAGCCACTAAAGACCGCACTACGCACACTAGTGTTTTTACGCTGTAAAGTGGGGGGGATGTCTATTAGGCTGGGCGGAAGGGCTGGGGAATCTACGTCCTTAAGAGGGAAAATCACAGGGATCCAGGCCCCATAGAAAGGGATCTGGAAGGCTTCTTGCTAGGGGCTAGAGAAGGAGGAACATAAGTCAGTTGTTTAATTGTAAAAGACCTTTATCTATAGTGATCAACACTAGATAAATATTTCTAGACTGACCAATCAGCAACCAGACCAGGACTTGTTATAACACTGTCACACATCCCAACCAATAGAACGAGAGCCAGCGCACATTGCAAACCAGCTCTAACGTCCACCATCCGCTTGTGGGAATTGAATTGTGAGCCACTACACCAGGTTAGACAGCAGTCCTGATTATATTTATGTTCTGTAACAGTTTATATTTCATGAAGTATTTAATAAGCAGGCAGGCATGTTTATTGACACGTCCCAAGGCGCAGTGAATATTGTATTTCTCCATCGATGTATGTACCACTCGATGTATGTTGAGGTATAGAGAGACAGGAGAGACATAGAGACAGGAGAGATATAGAGAGACATAGAGACAGGAGAGACATAGAGAGACAGGAGAGACATAGAGAGACAGGAGAAACATAGAGACAGGAGAGATATAGAGAGACATAGAGACAGGAGAGATATAGAGAGACATAGAGACAGGAGAGATATAGAGAGACATAGAGAGACAGGAGAGACATAGAGAGACAGGAGAAACATAGAGAGACAGGAGAGACATAGAGACAGGAGAGACATAGAGACAAGAGAGACATAGAGAGACATAGAGACAGGAGAGACATAGAGACAGGAGAGACAAGAGAGACATAGAGACAGGAGAGACATAGAGATAGGAGAGACATAGAGATAGGAGAGACATAGAGACAGGAGAGACATAGAGACAGGAGAGACATAGAGAGACAGGAGAGACATAGAACAGGCTTTATTTAACTAGAAAAAGACACCAGTGCTTCAGAACAAATGTATATTAAAGGCATAATGACAGTCATACATAGCAATCTGTTATTCTGAGCATTCTGCAAATATCTTGACTTTGCGCTAAAACCTGTTGCTATGGATACTTTCCCGTGGATTGGAGATTGCAAACCTGGCTCTCAAGCTCTGTCACAAGGACAATACGAAAGCAATACAAATATCTCAGCTGCAAGCCTCTGTCAGGCAGGTCAATACTACACTGTACACGGAAATGAAAAGAGAAATCCATTTTCCTTGTGCGTCTCTGGTTTATTAGAACGTGTACAAACAGCGGTTAAAGCAGCATGGCGCGACCCCGGGACTGTGTCCTCCCTCGAGGGCCTGCGTATGCCAACTCACGTGGTGTATCTCCGCATGATTTCACACCGCGCATGCTCAGAAACGCACCGCACGCCATCGTGCCCCATACAATCCTTAACGCAACTGGAGCTGCAGCGGCTGGCGTTCTGCATACCCTCCAACATGACCCATTCCGTTAGGTACAAAATACTCTACTCCTGAGCTTCCAACTCTCAGTTACTATGGTAACCACCTTTGTTGAGGCAAATACATACCCTCTAACATTACCCATTCCATTAGGTACAAAATACTCTGCTCCTCAGTGTCCAACTGTCAGTTACTATGGTAACATCCTCTATTGAAGAGGCAAATAGTTTTTCAAATATCAGTTCATTCATTTAAACCAGGTGAGTGACAGTTGGAAGCTCAGGAGTGGAGGAAGAGAGAGAGAAAGGGGGATAGAGGGAAGAGGAAGAGAGAGAGGGGGATAGAGGTAGGAGGAAGAGAGAGAGGGGGATAGAGGTAGGAGGAAGAATATTGTATTACAACTTACCAAATATTTTTGTGTGCTCACATGTAAAACCATTATAGCATTTACACAATTTGACTTTTACGAAGCGAGATTAATGTGCATGAAATGTTGTATTAATATCTAGCATATAAATCTGAGCGCATCGAACGGGAACAACAATAAAACTTTACAGCTCCAAATGCAATGAAGCTAAATAAAGGCTGCAGGAAAACGCAACGATGGCGGATCAATAGGTTCCGTCTCCCAGCAGATTTCGTCTACATGGTGTTCTGGGAGGCTGAAACACAGAGCCCCTTCCAACTTTCTAATCTTGCCAATTGCACACTGATAAATGAGTCTAATAAAACAAGAGGCGAAGCGGTGGCCAGAGAAGAATTTTAATCTAATTAATCTTCTTGTGGGTCAAACTGTAAATAGAATATCCTCAAACAGAAATGGGAAATTGATTAGATGCCTCGGACTAAAGCATGTCTATCCAGAGGATGATGAATAAGGGGGTTGCCAGCAAGGTTACCATGTAAATTGTTAAAAGTCTTCTATTTAAAATCCCCTGTTCAGTGACACTGCTTTAAGAAGTTCCACCAACCACAAAATCCAGGGATATTAATGCTGACTTGCGGGAGATACATTTAACAATGGAGAATTTGGAATCTTAGAGTTTTAAACGTCTCATTTGTGTCAAGTGCATTGATTGGATGGACAGTTGATATATCACAGTTCATGTCAATTCCCGGATTAGGTCTTATCTCTGTGGAGTTTGTATGTTCTCCCTGTGTCTGTGTGGGTTTCCTCCAGGTGCTCCGGTTTCCTCCTCCCACACTCCAAAAACATACTGGTAGGTTAAATAGCTACTGAATAAATTAACCCTAATATCTGTGTGTGTGTCTGTGTGTGTGTGTGTGTGTGTGTGTGTGTTAGGGGACATAGAATTAGCTCCAATGGGGCAAGGACTGATATGAATGTGAAATATTCTCTGATAGTAATCTCATGGCACTATATAAAATCCTGTTAATAAATAAATAAGTAAATGATGTCTGTACTCTCCATTCCTGTTCTCCGAATTCCGTTGCTGATTAGTCTGCAGGTGTGCTGCTGCCTAGCAACATCAGGCTCAGCTCTCAGGTAACTGCACAGGTGCAACCAGCTCTGATCAGCACAGACTCTATATCAGTGAACTACAGCCTTCCTTTCATTGCCAGAGTATCAGGCTCACTTGGGTTCCTTGTGTTGTACTGCTCCAGCATCTTCCTTGTGATATTGTGAATCTCCTTGTGTACCACTTACAGCATCTAGGACCAGTATCCACTGTGCTCCTGTCTGCCTCCATTCACCCAATTACAGTGCTCCTGCTGTCTGCTACCATCCATTAACAGTGCTCCTTCTACCTACTACCGTCCATTCACAGTGCTTCTGCCGTCTGCTACCGTCCATTCACAGTGCTTCTGCCGTCTGCTACCGTCCATTCACAGTGCTTCTGTCTGCCTCCATTCACCCAATTACAGTGCTCCTGCTGTCTGCTACCACCCATTCACAGTGGTCCTGTCTGCCTCCATTCATCCATTCACAGTGCTCCTGCTGTTTGCTACCATCCATTCACAGTGCTCCTGCTGTCTGCTACCATCCATTCACAGTGCGTCTGCTGTCTGCTACCATCCATTCACAGTGCTCCTTCTATCTACTACTATCCATTCACAGTGCTCCTTCTATCTACTACCATCCATTCACAGTGCTCCTTCTATCTACTACCATCCATTCACAGTGCTCCTTCTGTCTGCTACCATCCATTCACAGTCCTGAACCTGCCATGCGCTACAGCCAAAACCGCCCCCACCTTCAGGGGCTCCGGTATACACCTATCCATGGTTAGACTCTGCTTCCAGGATTAAAGTCCAACATACTAATGGGACCCTGGTTGTATCCTTGTGTAATCCGTGCCGAAATATATAAATAACCAATGTTCTGGAAGGAAAGTGCTGCTTTTTAATCTTGATGATGGGTTCAGCTTTTATTTAAATACTTAAGAAAAATGTTGAAATTGAAATCACTCGATAATAAGATAGAACAAGATGTGCTCAACAAGACAAAAATAAATTGTGATGTGATGTGAGTGCAGCAGCACTGACAGTACAACAATACATTCTAAGAAAAGAAATTATCACTACATTCCTCCTGTGATTAATGCTGCAAGTTATGCAAAAATCAGAAATATAGAGATAACGGCTTCAGTCATCACGGACCGGAACCTCAGTTCTGATTCATGGTGATCTGCAGTCTATTAAATGGCATTTTCCTCTTTCCACCATAATCTCTCCCTCAAATCACTAATGTGTCCATTGGCTTCACCAATTCTTCTTCCTATTTGTGGTCCAGATTCAGTGACGTAGTTTTCGCTGTACGTTGTGTTAGGAATTGAGCTACTATGCATGCGTAGTAGCTTATTTACACTATCTACATACCTTTTCTGTACAGAAATGGTACGTACATAGCTTAACTCAGCTACTATGCATGTGTAGTAGCTCAATTCTTAAAACAACGTTACGTATTTGGTCATTAGATTTTTGCTGTACTTGTGACGTTTTTGCCTGATGTTGTCTACATGTTATTCAAGGTTTCCTACTTTTTATTTCTCTGAAGCGAAGAAATAGATTGCGTATGAGGGTGGGGCTTAATGACGTGATTTATGCAAATTGCATACATTTCATCATTTGCAGGGGAGTCATATTTCATCTGTTGCAAACAGTATTAGAGATGAGAGATGATATTTCCCAGCCCAAGTCTAAATAACAGTGTGATAGTAACGCTGGTCAGTATCTGTGTAATAATATAATAATATAATAGTATTAGAGATGAGAGGTGATAAATAACAGTGTGATAGTAACGCTGGTCAGTATCTGTGTAATAATATAATAATAATATAATAGTATTAGAGATGAGAGGTGATAAATAACAGTGTGATAGTAACACTGGTCAGTATGTGTGAGCAGTAACCAATTCAAAGATATATCCCTGCATGCAAACAATACAATTACTCCCCCTGCAATCAACATGGTTTAGCCCAGGAGTAACTTCCCTCTCTTATTTTCAAGCTCCTTCTTAAATCTGAATCAGGCCCCTAGTGACTTCATAAATTAAACAAGATCGTTTGGATTTACACCGTTAACCTTAAAAAAAGGAAAGTAAAATATTCACTTACTTTGGTAAAGTTTTCAGATGATTTTCTCTTAATTCTAATATCCGCAATTTGCTGAGCCTGAGGAACAGAGAGGGTGACAGTGAAAGCTTTGCTTTATTAATGAAATGTTTACACTTTAAAGTGTAATAACTACTTTCATATGACATACATTCCATTGTCATTAAAGCATTTGCACAAAGCATAGCCTCCGTTTCCACCATACATTACAGCGTAGCCCCTGCACTTGTGTTTAGATCTCTGGGAAAAGGGAACGTATCTGCGAATGTAAGCTGCATTGTGATTGGCTGTAGTGTGTACGTACACAAGCCTCGGGATCCGGAGTTAAAGTTGCGTGTGTCTGGATCACATACAGACCTCCCATTATTAGCATTCAGATTTATATGCTTTCAGGTCTGGATTAGACCTTATGTCGTGTTCTGAATGTGAAGTCTGCCCCTGAGAGGGGTATGAACTCCCTCTCACCTGCAAAGTTCTGGACACTTAGGAACCCTAAGGTTCTCCACATAGATCTGTGTCTGTCTGAACGCACACCGCCACCCCCTTACCCTCATCTCCTTACCTATTCTTGCTCCCCTTGCAGGGATTATCCATGCAGATTTATCCTAACTCTAACCATCCCCTTTGCACAACCTAACTACAACCCCCCCCCAACCCTAATCATCCTTGTCACACTGCCTAACCTTAACCCACCACTCTTCGCAGCCTAACCCTAACCATTCCTGTCCCGCAGCCTAGTCTTAACCCTCTCCTCTCCGCAGCCTAACCCTAACCATCCCTATCCCGCAGCCTAGCCTTAACCCACCCCTT
Organism: Limnodynastes dumerilii; assembly: GCA_011038615.1. Lineage (NCBI taxonomy): Eukaryota > Metazoa > Chordata > Amphibia > Anura > Limnodynastidae > Limnodynastes > Limnodynastes dumerilii. Next base: position 43,071 of record WWET01001339.1, on the reverse strand, counting down.
TGCGCAGCCTAACCCTAACCATCCCTGTCCCACAGCCTAGCCTTAACCCTCCCCTCTCCACAGCCTAACCCTAACCATCCGCTGAAATTTATTGGTCCTTTTTTTTTGTATGAACAGAACTTGCAAAGTCAAAAATAGAATGCAAGCCCCCAAACCCAGCTTCACAGCAGTTTTTATACATCAAAAACAAAACTAAGATAATGGGAGTTATTAAACAGTTGAGTTTGCAGCTCCGGTGATTTGTCTTTTGACAGATCCCTTTACAGCAATAAGCAATGGCCGCCAGCGGTTTTAGTCAGTTTACAGCAAGAAGGCATTGTCCCCGTGACTGCAGTGTCTCTGAAAAGTTCAGCGACAACAGGTCCATTTTCTTCATTCTAACCCTATCCATCCCTGTCCCGCAACCTAGCCTCAACCCTCCCCTCTCCACAGCCTAACCCTATCCATCCCTGTCCCGCAGCCTAGCCTTAACCCTCCCCTCTCCGCAGCCTAATCCCAACCATCCCTGTCCCGCAGCCTTGCATTACCCCTCCTGTCTCTGAAGCCTAATCCTAACCATCCCTGTCCTGCAGCCTTGCATTAACCCTCCCCACTACGCAGCCTAACCCTAACCATCCCTGTCCTGCAGCCTAGCCTTAACCCTCTCCTCCCCTCCGAGCAGCCTAATCCTAACCATCTCTATCCCGCAGCTTAGCCTTAACCCTCCCTTTCCTGCAGCCTAATCCTAACCACCCCTTTCCTGCAGCCTTTCCTTACCCCTCCTGTCTCTGCAGCCTAACCCTAACAGCCTTGCCTTCCCCCTCCTGTCTCTAAAGTCTAATCCTAACCATCCCTGTCCCGCAGCCTAGCCTTAACCCTCCCCCTCTCCACAGCCTAACCCCAACCATCCCTGTCCTGCAGCCTAGCCTTAACCCTCCCCTCCCCTCCGCGCAGCCTAATCCTAACCATCTCTATCCCGCAGCTTAGCCTTAACCCTCCCGTCTCTGCAGCCTAATCCTAACCACCCCTTTCCTGCAGCCTTTCCTTACCCCTCCTGTCTCTGCAGCCTAACCCTAACAATCTTTGGTTGTTTGATTAAATCTTTCTAGGTCGTTTACAGGGAATGACTTGTATAAATGACGCTCCGTCCCATCCTGGAATCACCTCATTGTGTTCTATATTTAAAGAACAGGAAGTCACATGACTGCAATGATTCCATTTAATCCACTTGACTTTTGCTTAGTAAATGACCTCGGTAATTGATACAGTAGCGCATTAGGTGGATATAAATGTGATGAATGCAACATCCATTCATTCAGAGGAGTAAAGACACGAGAGGGCGGGAGACAGGAGGGTGGAGGAGTTAAATATAGAAGCACTTAGGAGATATAAAACGTGAAAACATTGCACAGAGATCATAACTCAAGAGTCTGCTTCATCTCACCTTCCAAAATTGGCTGGAAGATACTCAAGAAAGGCATCATTAAGGTACAGCTGAGTTAAATTAAGAAGCTGTGTAAAGCCATCCGGTAGCCTGAAAAGAAGAGGTGATCCGTGAATGTAGCAATCAGAAAGACACAACTTCTAGTCATTCATTGCACTGTATTTCTGTGTGACCCTCTAAATAAGTGTCCCCCGTTGTAATAAACCTATTGTCAGTGCTGTAACGATACTGCCGCACCAAGGACAGCACATGGCTCAAGTGGTTAGCGCTACTGCATCATAGCAATGATGAGTTTAATTGCAGGACAAGGCCTTATTGGTGTGGAGTTTGTATGTTCTCCCAGTGACTGCATGGAGTGTCATATGGGTGTTTAGCATGCGGTGCGCTGGTAAGAATATCTCTTTACTGGGACAATGTTAGAATGAGCCTCTGTCCCTCCTCCTGGCATAGGAAGGTATAACATGGTGTCCAACTTTTGGAAATGAATATCAGGGAGATTGTGATAGCACAATAAAGGCCCTGCTCAAAAGGGGTGTGTCCTCTACCACCAAAGGGGTGTGTCCTGTGAATAGCTCCACCCACGGGTGTGTCTAGCACTGTCAGGAAAAAGATTTCTCAATAATAATGTCGGCATCAGTATTTATTGATTGTTACATTGTCAGTGAATAAATCCTTTCAGTGTTATTGTGGAGACTGTGAATAGGATTCGCTGACTTCTTCATCTGTATAGAAGAGATAAAAGTAGGTGACACTGCAGCTGATTAACAGGAGACCAAGGTTTGATGATGTCAAATATTATGTCATCAAGTCCTGCCCATCTCTAGGTATTACTATAATAAGAGGGGCCTCTAATGCGGGAGATGTGTCTGTGCTGCCAGGTTACTGGGAGAACTACCCGAACTTCGGAAGTCTCCCGGATATTCTGGGAGAGTCGGCAACCCTGGACTGACTGATCTCTGGAACTTATTCAGCATCAGGGAGATTGCAAAACCTTTCTAGGAGTCAGGAAGATCACCCGCTCTTCAGGGAGTCAGGGGGATCATCCGCTCTTCAGGGAGTCAGGGGGATCATCCGCTCTTCAGGGAGTCAGGAAAATCACCCGCTCTTCAGGGAGTCAGGGAAATCACCCGCTCTTCAGGGAGTCATGGATATCACCTGTTTTTCTGGGAGTCTGGGAGATCAACCACTCTTCAGGGATTCAAGGTGTTCAACTGCTCTTCAGGGAGTCAGGAAGATCACCCACTCTTCAGGGAGTCCGGGAGATCACTCACTGATATTCAAGGAGAGTTGGCAACTTTGAGGTATAAGTATAGGAGTTATGTGTATCTGAATGGTGGCATATGTGCACATGCTTGTTTTCTAAGCCTCATTAAATGCTCAGAGCATTTCATACAATCATTTATCAATAAAGGGACATTAAAGAATATTTCATCAATAATGATAAAAAGATTTTCTCCCCTTGTCTGGGTAATGTCTACTCTCCCAAACTAGTAGGGGGGAGGGGGCTCTTCTAAAACTGGCCTTGAGATCACAATTTCCATCATAAGGCCGCCTCAGCAATATTATTTGTGTGCCACTTCGCAGTGGGCGGAGCTTGATGACAGCAATCTTGCCTTCAGGGTCCTTGCACAGCGGCAGGAGGCATTGCATTGGGCAGTGGGTGAATTCAGAAAATCCAGGGACTTTTGTAGTCAAAACATTCAAACTTGAGACAAACCCTGGACAGCAGAGGCCGATGGCTACGGTGTGGAATATAAAGCATTAACCTTGTCGGTACAAATAAGGTTGGCGCGCGTCTCAATAAGGGTAGGACGCAGCCGAATCAATCTAGACTACATTAATTTGTCCGCTGCGGGTGAATAAAAATAGCCTGCGTTACAGATCCCAATATTGGTTTGTGATGGTGACACAGAAGCGCATTTCAGAAATGGTCTATTTTGAGGATAATGAATTGTTTTTGGAGCTGCAGAATTCATTAGGGCCGCTAATATTTACACATACAGCTTAGTTGGCTAATGCCGAATCAGAATAGAGCTTAAATCAATGTGAGCGGGCTGTAAAATACGAGCAGGTAGACTGCACAATACCCTCATTGCTGTAGCACAAATCTCCTGGGCTGTTCTGCAACACTGCCCGTGGGCTCATTAATCACCGTGCCAGGTGCTGTATCGCTCCTGGCACCATCTATAATCTAAGCTTCGGCCTCCGTGTGGGATACTGGCTGCAGACGTAGAGGAAGGAATTCCAGAAAAAGATAGAATTATGGTCACAACTGATTCGATTCATGGTTTGATACAAAGGGCCTGATCCAGCGCTACGAAAATTCGCACGACGGGCGAATGCGAACGTTTGCTCGGGCGTATCAACATACACGCCCCTAACACTCCCATAGTAAAGTCCCTGCTTACGGCGGCTATACCCTACACTGGGTACGCCCGTCGGCCGTACGAAAATTCGCAGAAAATACGCTGAGCGTACGGGCTTAGCACGCCCATACTGTACAATTTAAATGGCTATCCCCGCCTCCCTGTAGTAAAACGGGCGCCCAGCCGACCATCGTAAAGAACGCACGCCCCGCGAGCGAAAAATACGCTCACAATACGCCCGCTATTCGCTCATGACGCTCGGGCGACCGGAAGCTGTCATACTGGGCATGCGCGTTGCGAATTTTTCGCAGAATTTTCGCATACGCTCGTCGTACGCTCGCTTGCGGTCGTTGCTCTGGATCAGGCCCAAAGTGTTTATTTTGTGCTTCCAGTGAATATTATATAATGTAATGAATTAAGGAGACAAGCAGAGGAAGATCTTAATGGGTACTATTGTGTTGTGATACTTGCTTGGATTACAAAATAATCCTTTTATAGTTTTTGGATATCTCTGCTGGTAAGAGACTTGTTCACCATTAGTTTTGCCTGTTTCCCTCAGTGGTGCTGAACCCCTTTTAGGAAATGCTTCAACAATTCCGAGGGCCTTTGTGCCATAAGTACACATCTCCCATGTGGAAGAGTGTCATTGTTGTGGGAGTCTAAGTATTAGTGTGTCATTGTTTTGGAATTCCCCAAGTGTAAGCGGGCCATTGTTCTAGAACTCCTAAGTGTAAGCATGTCATTTTTCTAGAACTCCCAAGTCTAAGCAGGTCATTGTTCTAGAACTCCCAAGTGTAAGCAGGTTAATGATCTAGAACTCCCAAGTGTAATCATGTCAATGTTCTAGAACTCCCAAGTGTAAGAATGTCAATGTTCTAGAACTCCAAATTGTAGGCATGTCATTGTTCTAGAACCCCCAAGTGTAGGGATGTCATTGTTCTAGAAATCCCAAGTGTAGGGATGTCATTGTTCTAAAATTCCCAAGTGTAAGCATGTCATTGTTCTGGGAGGCTGAGTTTAAGGGTACCACTGTTCTAGAACTTCCAATTATAAGTGTACCATTGTTCACCAAGTGTAATCATATCATTGTTCTATGTGGCTAAGTAGAAGTGTAACATTGTTCCAGACTTGCCAATTAACCATTGTTCTAAAAGGCCCAAGTCTAAGTGTACCATTGTTCTAGAACTCCCAAGTACAAGTGTAGCATTGTTCTAGAACTCCCAAGTACAAGTGTAGCATTGTTCTAAAACTCCCAAGTGTAAGCTTCAGTGTTGTAGAACTCCCAAGTGTTAATGTTCCATTCACGTTTAAGAAAGAAAATCAAATATAAAACATTTACACAATATTTTAAGCCTTTGCAAAGTATATAAACATTTATAGAACTGGAGGTAGAATTATTAGCAATCATGATGTCTACTCTTAGATTCTGTTGTCTAGAAAGGCTCAGAGAATTACTTACTTTGATATGGGATTCACACTGGCTTCAACTATTGTTAAACATTTACAACATTTTATATTATCTGGAAAATCTTGTATACCTAGAATGAGAAAACAGATGGTCACATGAAGATAAAAGCAGTTTTAAAACAAAGTGATTACTAAATATCTAATAGCCTTTAGCACCAAAATCTATGTCTAAATTAAACACACAAACGTGTTTGCAAACCATAAAGATCTGATCTAGTCAGAGATTCGGATCAAATAGAGGACAATTACCTGCGTGGCAATTAGGCTTGAAGCTCCTTGATTGGTTGAAACAATGGAGCTGATTCAGGGTTTTGAGTAAGAGCAGAACGGGTATAATTCCACAGCTCGGCTAAACCATTTCTGCTAATTATGGGGTGCTAATTAATTTTAAATCTTTTGCATGCAGGGAAAATACTTTACTTTTGCACATAGAACTCAATACTGCTTAACTTTATGTTTAATCTATAAAACTAGATTTAAGCTCAGAAACTTCACCTCTCAATTCTTACTCTGGTTCCACAATTAAAAATAACTTCCCCTTGCAGTTCAACATGGTATCGCTCTGGTCTACGCTTGCACCCAAAAAAAGGTGTAATTCCAGCTCTGAATCGGCCTCTATCAGCTTTTTTACCACTCTGATTAGTGTCAAATGAGCAGAACAGTTATACAATCAGTTTGAAATCAATTATATTTGTTTTTCAAATTGATACAAATGTGGGCTAGTTGTACCTTTATCACATATATATATATATATATATATTTATATTTAATTTACTTTGAAGCTACATGTAGTCCTTACTAAGGTATTAGCACATTCACATTCTCTGAAGCACTCGCACAAAGCATACATTATAGTACCTAGCACCTTGTGTTTCAGTCACTGGGGAGAGAATATAGCTGCATTTTGATTGGCTGTGATGTGTCTGCACCAAGGCTTCCTTAGAGGTACAGTTATGTTAGAATCAGACATGTGTTTGGACTTCCATTTGTGTGAGGTTTTTCCAAATACACAATTTGTTCATTTTTGTATTTGGGAGGGTTACAATTTGGTCCCTTTAGAGTTTTGTTATTACAGATTGTGAAACATGTTTCTACGGTAATACTGTCTTGTGGAACATGGGATTATAGGGAGCCCCCACATATGGATGAAATATTTCTTAATTGGTATTAGCTACACTCTAAATCCAATCATTCAGGCTTATTTATTTCTATTGTAGTACAATGCTCAGCTGGGAGCTGTCCACAGAGGTGGTGCTGAAACAGCCTTCCTTTTCCTGGCTGACACTCAGTGGGAACGTGGCTTCATGTACACAGCCTGACATATGTGGGAACGTGGCTTCATGTACACAGCCTGACATATGTGGGAACGTGGCTTCATGTACACAGCCTGACATATGTGGGAACGTGGCTTCATGTACACAGCCTGACATATGTGGGAACGTGGCTTCATGTACACAGCCTGACATATGTGGGAACGTGGCTTCATGTACACAGCCTGACATATGTGGGAACGTGGCTTCATGTACACAGCCTGACATATGTGGGAACGTGGCTTCATGTACACAGCCTGACATATCTGGGAACGTGGCTTCATGTAAACAGCCTGACATATGTGGGAACGTGGCTTCATGTACACAGCCTGACATATCTGGGAACGTGGCTTCATGTAAACAGCCTGACATATGTGGGAACGTGGCTTCATGTACACAGCCTGACATATCTGGGAACGTGGCTTCATGTAAACAGCCTGACATATGTGGGAACGTGGCTTCATGTACACAGCCTGACATATCTGGGAACGTGGCTTCATGTACACAACCTGACATATCTGGGAACATGGCTTCATGTACACAGCCTCATATATCTGGGAACGTGGCTTCATGTAAACAGCCTGACATATCTGGGAACGTGGCTTCATGTACACAGCCTGACATATCTGGGAACGTGGCTTCATGTACACAGTCTGACATATCTGGGAACGTGGCTTCATGTACACAACCTGACATATCTGGGAACATGGCTTCATGTACACAGCCTCATATATCTGGGAACGTGGCTTCATGTAAACAGCCTGACATATGTGGGAACGTGGCTTCATGTACACAGCCTGACATATCTGGGAACGTGGCTTCATTGGTCCTGATCCTAAACTAAACAGGTCACCTGACATCCGTAAGCTGCTTGTGGAAGTTGTGTGATTTTTGGTAGCGTGCATGCACGTGCCAGATCTTCCGCATCAATAGTTTTTCCGTGCAGAGGGAAAGGGGAGGCGTTCCACTAATTTTGCATGCTTAATCCTTGCCACGGAGGTGGGCAGGGATAGGCGTGCAGCATAAGGTGATTGGGCGGCAGTAGGCGGATCTGCACGGATCTACATTTGGACGGATGCAGAGATTTTAAGGCAGGTTCTGGACACACATGAGCAGGGCCGCCATCAAGGAGGGACAGCCGGGACTACTTTCCCGGGCCCGCAGCTGATGGGACACCCGCCATCATTATAGGGCCAATAAGGCAGGGAAGAAATTCCCTGTACACCGGCCAGATGGTAACACAGGTCTGTGGGGCCCAGCCCACGTAACATCACCAATGACTTCACAAAGGGGGCGGGGGCCCCACCGGTGTGTCCCAGGCCCCACAAATTCAGTAAAAGGGCAGTTCACATATGGAAAAATGCCAGGAGGTCAGGGTCAGGGCCATGGCGCTTGGGCGTACTGTGTACTGTGCACACCATCTGCCACACTTGCATTGGGGTCCAGAGCTACAGTTGCAATCTAGAACGCACATCAACCTTTAATAAGTTGGGTTTACGGAATGCACAATACATTCGTCTCTGGAGAAGGCCAAGTGGCTGAACCTTTGTCTCAATGGAACCCCTGATGTTGATATAACTCGTCTCCTGCTCGTCAGTGGAGACATTAGATCGGAGACAGAAGTCTCAGAAGGACGAAACTTGGGAAACATTCTAAGATGACGCTTTATAAGAGCGCTGCTGGTGATTGCAGCTTCAGTGTCTCTTCATGGATCCCGTTAGAAAACAATTCCCTGATAGGCTACAAAAAACAATGAACGGAGAATCATCCCATTTGGCTTCACATGAATATTGTCAGGATTGATTGCGGTCTAAAAATATCCGCATTAAAATTTAGACTGTGCCGATTCATAGCGGAGGAGAAATGAGGCTGAGAGGGAACAAAGGGACAGAATAATCCATTTTCATGACAGAGGAGAAGAGAAGAGACGGCTACACTCCAACGTCTTCCTTTCATCGCCAGCGCTGAGACCCGAATAAAAATAAACATCTTTTTATATCTCTGGATTTTCAATCAAAGCTAAGATTAGATTAGAAGCTAATGTAAAGTGGGACTATTAATTATCTCGGCTATTAGTACTAAACAATTATATTTCCTTGACTGAACCGCTGTCTTGAAATGTGTGTTACACGTGTTTTTCTAGTGAAACACCAGCTCCCTGGATACAACAAAGGTTCATTTTTGTATCTGGGTTAAAGTTTCCATCTACTATATTAATCTGATGATTCAGAACAAGCTCAGAGCTTCACCATCAATCATTTTATCTCTGTGGCTCTCTCAGTGAAAAGATATATGTAGATCGTTGAGAACATTTATTTAATCGTTTATTGGAGGATTCCAGGGGGTGGAGCTATGAGTCGATGACATAACTGTGAATGCAGCCTATCGAGTTACCAGGAGCCAGTGACATCACTGAGAATGTAGAATATTAACTCACTAATTATTGATATCGCTAAGAATGCAGCCAATCCAATTACTAAAAGCCAGTGACATCACTTAATATGTAACCTATCCAGTCACTAGGAGCCAGTGACATCACTGAGAATGCAACCAATCCAATTACTAGAAGCCAGTGACATCACTGAGAATACAGTCTAACCCAGTGTTTCCCAACCCTTGTCTGTTAGTGGTCCCTGAGGACCAGGGTTTGGAAACACTGGTCTAATCAGTCAGTAGGAGCCAGTAACATCACTGAGAATGCAGCCTATACAGTCTCTAGGAGCCAGTGACATCACTGAGAATGCAGTCTATTTAGTCTCTAGGAGCCAGTGACATCACTGAGAATGCAGCCTATCCAATCACTAGGAGCCAGTGACATCACTGAGAATGTAACCTATCCAGTCAGTTAGAACCTGTGATGTCACTGAGATTGTGGCTTATTTACTCACTGGAAGATAGTGACATCACTAAGAAAACAACTTATCTAATAATTAAAAGCCAGTGACATCACTGAGAATGAATGGAGCCTATCCAATCACCAGGAGTCTGTGACATCACTGAGAATGTTGTCTATTCACCCACTAGAAGCAAGTGATATCACTGAGAATGCAGCCTATCCTGTCACTAGGAGGTGGTGACATCACAGAGAATTCAGCGAACCCAGGCACTAGGAACCAGTGACATCACTAAGTGAGAGTAGCCTATCCAGTTACTAGGAACCAGTTACATCATAAGAATGCAGCCTATTCAGTCACTAAGCCTCAATGACATCACTAACAATGCAGCCATCCTAGACACATGTCACCCGGTTGCATTTTGATGAATAAGGAGCTGATAGGATGTATTGATACAATGCCATGTAATCACCTACCATTCTTGCTTATATCCAGCTCTTTGAGATTCACTAAGCTGGCGATGGTTGCTGGCAGGTTGGACAGATCGTTGTCGGGCATGCTTAGCTTCCGAAGAGCCTGACAACTGAACAATTGCTGTCAAGGAAACAGATTTAAAGTTATGGTTTTTATTTAAAGAAAATTAGAGCATTGACAGTGTTATGTTTTACTGCAACAGATAAATATTTTTACAGTGATCAAGCAGAGGAAATATAATGAATATACTGCAGCAGAGACAGACATTGGCACAATTATACCTCTCTTTTGTTATATGAAAACTAATCCCTTTTTTTAAGCCCCTGAGCACAATGAGTGGAGATTGAAATCCAATATCAGGTTATTAAGTAATATTCTGTTATGACATTTATAGAAAATGAATATATTGTTCTTACATCTCTGTATTTTGTGTGCTCAGTTTTCCTTTATAGATTTGTTTATAATCATATTTCAAATACAAAATATATTTTTTTATTTTGATACACTTAATTTTGTCTATTGAAAAATAATTAAACACCTTGCAGCACTTTACAATAGTAATAACCAAAGTTATTTCCAAGTGTGACAAACAGAAAACGTGAAATGTAGAAACAAGAAATATATCTGCAAAGCAAAAACTCAAAAATACAATTCATATCAGGAGGCTGCATCCAGACTTAAGTAAGTGCTTGAAAGGAGTTACTCCTGGGCTAAACCATGTTGATTTCAGGGGGAGTCAAGGTAATTGTATTCTTTGCATGCAGGGATATATCTTTGAATTGCTTACTGCACACAGATACTGACCAGCTTTACTATCACACTGTTATTTATCACCTCTCATCTCTATTACTATTATATTATTATACAGATACTGACCAGCGTTACTATCACACTGTTATTTAGACTTGGGATAGGAAACATCACCTCTCAACTCTAATACTGTTGCATCACATGAAATATGACTCCCCTGCAATCACCATGGTTTAGCCCAGAAGTAACTAACTTTAAGCACTTACGCCTGGATCCAGCCCAGCTGTGGTTACACGGTTCTACTATTAACCCTGGTAGACAGCATTCTGGTTTGGATCTTTGGTTATTGCTGGGAACACACTGAAGATTTTAACTCACGACCCGACATCTTGTCAATGATATTAAGCCTTGACCCTTGACGATGTCCCATACACACTGCTCTCTAGTTTCATGGGAATCATTAAGAAATGGTTCTCATAAATCCTTGCTGCAATTATATCCTCGCCCTCAAGCCAGAAATATGAATGAGCTTCCAAAAATCATTACAGTGAAGATCGTGTGTCAGTACACACTGAATTTTTCTCCAGATATCAAGACATTGTTGATCGGAATAATTAGGAGCTCCCAAATATCCAGTCATGTAATGCCATGCAGTTTATGACAATTCTGTAACATTATGGGACAGGACACACTGGTAAGATGTCACAGTTATCTGACAATTATTATCTTTTTTATTATCAGGTTTTTATATAGTCCTACCAGATCACGCAGCCCTTTACAGAGAATATTTCACATTCACATCAGTCCCTGCCCCATTGGAACTACATTCTAAGTTCCCTAACACATACACACACACACACACACACACACTAGGGTTAATTTAATCAGCAGCCAATTAACCTACCAACATGTTTTTGGAGTGCGGGAGGAAACCGGAGCACCCCCGAGGAAACCCACACAGACACAAGGAGAACATACAAACTCCACACAGATAAGGCCTAGTCTGGGAATCGAACTCATGACCTCAGCGCTTTAATACTCAAGTGCTACTCACTGGGAAACTGTGCTGCAGAATTATCTTGTGATCTGTACCATAATCATCATATAACTCTCCAGTGTGTAACCCAGCTCAAGAGTCCCCTAAACTAGTCAAACTCTACTTCCCAACCTCATTGTGTTCAATACCAGTAAAGATCACTAGATATCCAGCCCTTATTCACATGCCCCTCTCAGACCAATTATTAGCAAGCAAATGAAAAGAAACCAATCATAATGCAGCATTAGCTATCACATGACTATAACTAGAGCATGTAACTATTTTCACACACATATTTGTAAGATAAGTGCTGTATATATAATAACAACAAAACAATAATAATTACGTTTATGTTAATAAATAATAAGTTAGATAATATCCTGTTTATTTAGGGCTTCCTCTCTCTGAGCAGGTTATTGTTGCATGTATGCTGACTGATCTCCTGCTCGTTACCTTCTTTGTGAACCATCTGACTTTTGGAACTTTCCTGATCTCGCTCCGGATTCACAGTTACGTAGTTTTCGTCTTACATACGTACGCATGCGTAGTAGCTCAATTCTTAATACAACGTTCGTAAGACGAAAACTGCATAACTGTGAATCCGGACCCCCCTGCTTATGTTTCCAGGTGACCTTGTGCATTGGTATTTGGTATTACCACGAATTGCTAGTATGTCTGTTTCTTTGTATTCCATATATTCAGTTTCTTTTGTGTTTTGATTTGTACCATTATTAATCCCTGTCTTGTTCTCCAGCATCCTCTTTTAGCTCTGCCCTGTGTATTTGTATTGTGCTTATACTGCAGGTATCGGGATGCTGTTTTAGCCTTCTTTGCATCTTGTTTAGTTTGGTTTGATGTTTAAGTTAATAAACTCTCTTAGCCTGTTACTCCATCCATCTTTGTGTGTGTTGGATATGAGCTTGGCATCATTATTCCAATGGGGGGCTGCCTCTCAGGGGTCGTGACCTGCTGGGTGCCTGCTGCACAAGCCTATCCCCACCATCGGGGGCTCTAGTGAAGACAAATCCCCCGTTAGACTCTATGCCCTCGAAGAAGCCCCGTAACAATATAGCTAAGAAATAACACACATTTCACAAAGGGGGAAAATTTAATGCACCCTGTGCTGAGACACTCAAGTTGGCTAAATAAAAAAGAATTATTTGATTGAACCCATCATCATTTTTCTTATATTTCATGTCCAGACAACAAACCAAAACAGACAACTTCAAAGCGCAAAAGAAACTCTAATAAAAATGCATTAAACGCCAGGAAGCTAAACAATCAGGACAGAAGATAAGCTCACCAGACACACTGTGGGAAATATAAATAGCTAGAAAGATCAATTTGTATGCATAGTCATGTAACGTTGATATAGAGGAGAGCACAGACTTATAAAACGTAGAAATATTTTTACCAGTCGACCAATGATGACCTCGTTGTGACCTCATTGCCTGGATCAGGGGCCGGTTATCTGTCTACATGGGGTAATAACTTGAGCTATGGGAGATGCAATTTAATACAGGCAAGGTCACCTTGGTAGACGGCACATCGGGTCTTATAGATATTTAATGTTGACCTTGTAAACTGTGACTCGAATGTACAATGCAGCTGCATGAATTTATAGGAAGAAAATTAGTTTATTGGTCTCAAGCAAGGACAATAAGGCAATTTCCCTTGGGTTTCCCCATTAGTGGCTATTTTGGCTTTCTGGCCCATCTACTGTAATGCTGTACAATATTAATTCAGTTAGGGAAATCCAGCCAAAGAGACCGATGGGTTATGGGAGATTAGTGTAATTAAAGTTTGTTGTCAGTGGGTCTCCGGTTAGAATGGCCCTTTTTTGAAAGGGACGTTTTCTACCAGCCAGTTCCTCGGCGAGGCAGAAGCAATGGATTATCTGAAGAACGAATGCAGTAGTGAATGGTGATTATTCATGTAACCCCAAACCTTATCTTAATCCTAACCCTAACCCTCCCCTTCCATTACCCTAACCCTCCCTTTTCATTATCCTTAACCTAACCCTCTCCTCCTTGCGGGTCACTAAGACTTCCTTCCCCGCAGCCTGATCCTAAGACTCCCCTCCCTGCAGCCTAACCCTAAAACTTACTTCCCCGCAGCCTAACCCTAAGACTCCCCTTCACACAGTCTGACCCTAAGACTCCCCTTCACACACTCTGACCTTAAGACTCCCCTCCCCGCAGCCTGACCCTAAGACTCTCCATAGACTTCCTGGTAATACTCACCTGTCCGGTCTGGTGCAGCGGGCAGTGTGACAGCAGTTTCCGAATGAATGAATAGGTAAATATGCTGAAAAATAAATCCTTCATATTTACCCATTCATTAGTGAAAGTTTCTAATTAGTAATATTTTTGAAATAGAGACAGACAAAAATAAGCTTTCAGGCTGCCTGTATTTTGAAAATGGAACTTTCGTTCCTCAAAATGCATCTCGATTCTGAGCAACTCGTTGGCCTGCAGAGTGAAAAGGGGATGAAACTTTTTGTTGTGTGACCCCATGAGTATGAATCTCTGAAAAGAAGGGTAATGAGGGATAAATATTTCAAAAAGAGAGTATAAAACTGGCCACACACTATAAAATATTCTTGGCTCCATATATACCCTGCTATAACAAGGACACCAAACACTGACCAGTCACCACGTGACGTGTCTGATAATTGTGGATAGGTTTTTTTTTTTATGTTTAAATGAAAATTAATCCTCTTTTTATACTAATATATTAACTGAAACATTGCTATCTATTAGTAACCTAGCTTATCTATGCTTTCTAACATTAACGATCCAAAGTTATTAAGCTTTGATATCATTTTTTTTACACCTCTCAATAAAACTATACACCAAACATATTATAACAAACAAAATTTACTCGGCAGTAGATTCAATTGAAAATAAGTAAAATAATTCAATGTTACACATTAGTCCTACTTATTTCTTATAATTCATTAAATTGTTAGGGGAGGAGTTTGTGGAGTCTTAGCTGATGCTAGGCAGATTTAGTACCTCTCTGATCTAATTCACCCTCTCTGTTGTGTGTGTGTGAATGTGTGAATTTACTGCATTGGTTCGGTTCACTCAAATGAAGACCAAAAAACAATAGGAATGTGGAATAATAAAAGGGGGATTCCCTGATAATATACTTTTTTTTTTTAAGAAATCACTGTGCCGTAACTCAAGTCACAGCATAGTAAAAATAACCAGAGTGTTTTTTAAAACAATAAAACAAAACAAAAAACGATTTGGTTTAAACCAGTCAACCTGCCCCTGTCTTTTCTCTGCTCCAAGCTAGACACATTTAGTTCCTCTTGTCTTTCCTTATATTCTTTGTACAGTGTACCCTCTGCCCGTGCACCAATCCAGACTTCCAATCTGTCGCTATTTTATAAGTGTGAAAAAAATCGAAAAAGTTAAGGAAGGATCCTGCAGTCGACAGTCTGCCAGAAGCGATGGGAGGGGCCAGTCCTGACTAAACATGAGGCTGACAATGCTGCAGTCTAGGGCACATGGCTTTTTGGGGGTGTCGCTACAAATTTTCTGGGGAGAGGTTCTGAAGCTTGGATGCTTGATAAAATAGGTCCGGATCCAGGCCCGCGTACGCTAGGCTACTTATACAAGCCTCTTGCGTAAGTAAGCCTAAATGTAATGCGTGGGCCAGATGTTATGGCGGGATCTTCTAGCGTACGAAATGTGATTCCTTAAACGAGGAGATCATAACGGCCATCCCCTCCACCGGCCAAACCTCCGCAAGATGGCAGCATTAAAATGATACATTAAAGGTTGATTTAAATACTTGTGGATCAGCCATTGTGTGGATTGCTGATCAGCACCGGAGACTTAAGGTGGTGTTATGGAAGCATAATTTCTGCAAAGTGTGCATGAGAGAGGGGAGTGACAGGGACATTCATTCATCTCTCCACTCCTCTCTCCTCTATCCTCTCCTCTCTCCACTCCTCTCTCCACCTCTCCCCTCTCTTCTCTTCTCTTCACTTCTCTTTCCTCTCTCCACTCCTCTCTTCACTTCTCTCTCCACTCCTCTCTCCTCTCTCTACTTCTCTCTCCTCTCTCCACTCCTCTCTTCACTCCTCTCTCCACCTCTCCCCTCTCTTCTCTGCACTTCTTTCTCCACTCTCCACTCCTCTCTCCACTCTTCACCCCTCAACTCCCTCCTCTATCCTCTCTTCCGTGCGGACTATCAGACCTCCGTATGTACAGAACCAGCGCCAGGTCTGGATTCAACCCATAGGAGCTGAATAAAAATGATGACATTGGTGAAGGTGAAGAAAAATAAATTTGAAGTGACTAGTGATTTCATATTTCCCCGGCGTTTTGGGACTATGAGGTGTTTAGCCCAGGGCAGCTGTAACTCTTAATTAGGCCCTGGGAGAGGTTTTCCAAGCACTCCTCCAGATACTTGGAGACAACAAACATTACTTTTACTCTTCGTGGTGAATCCGGAATTCCAATTGGATCCAAAAGATTCAGATATTTCCACAGACACAGGACTGCGCTACAGCGTTTACAATGAAGCCACACCCACTCACACAGACGTCCCTCAAATAGCCAGGGTTCTAGCTACGCTGCCATCTCATTGGTTCAGGAATTTTCGGGAAGCCAGTCTAGATGGGCACACAAGACAGGAAACGTCTGGACTGTAAGCTAATAGGTAACGCCCACTGGTGAGCTCAGCCCCTCCCCTCTGTCTCATGCATCATTCTTGTTAAGTCTGGTTGGGTTGGAATTATTATCATTTATTTATAAGGCTCCACAAGGAATGCGGGTCCCTGTTGCGAACGGCCCTATTTGGATACGGCCGTTCGCTCCCAGTCAGTTCCGAATCGATTGCTTATCGATGAGGCATAGCAATCGATCCCCTGAGCATTGAACACGCTGCTCCGAAAGGTAAGCAAGTATCCTCAACCCATTCTCTAAGCCTAAGTCTCCGTTGAGTGCAGAAATGTCCAGACGGTGTCCCTTTCAAGTGTGGATTGTCCAGCAAGCATCCCCGTAAAGTGCACATTCTGCAACTTTGCATCAATAAAGATGTTCTATGTATTGTTGTCAGTCTCCCATCCATCAAGCAGGTAAGTGCATCCTATATTTGTATTTGCATAATGATAATATTGGGACATCTGTTTGCAGGTCATCCTTTAGAGTAGCCATTATCGGTATTCTGTATAGTTACCAGAATTAAGAATTTTGGCCATGTCATATTGGAAAGACCTCTACCTCTTCTAAATCTTTCTATGGTTAAAGGTTATAGTTGGTTGGAGTGTGGGTCCCCGTTGCGAATGGCCCTATTTCAATAGTTCCTGTTCCACACTGGCTAGGATATTGATTGCTTGTGCCCCCCATCCGCACGCGTCCTAACCATAAGTATTCACCCAGCAGCCTAACCCTAACCCTAAGTTCCCCCCCCCTGCAGCCTAACCCTAAGTCGGCACTTCCAAAAATGAATGGGTGATTATGCGAATTGCGTACTCACCCATTCACCCAAAAAAAATTCTAACACTGCTGCCATTCAAAATAGGGACAGCCGAAAAGCAACTTTCGACTGTCCCTGCTTCGTAATGCAGCCTTCGCAGCGAGGGCTCATATCGCTTCACAAGGTGTTGACAGCACTGTACAACATACAAACAAATTTGGAATGATTCTGATTGAGAAGCAAAGATTTTCAGCCATCCACAATCCAGTGGAAATGTACAGACGTTCAGTAAGTTTCAGACATCGGAATCCATGCCTTCGCCTTGTAATAAATTTCAGCAAACAGGAGACAGCTATAAAATAAGTGATTTCTAATGAATAGTTTACGGCTATGTAATAATTGACATCTTTATAATAATTGATTTTGTTGGTCACTGTAATTACCTTTGGATTTCTCCAAATAGCCTACAGATCTTTCAACGATCTCTCAATACTCACTTCTTATCCATCCCTAGGGGCGGAAGGTGACAGACTCGCCTTACAGCAAGGAGGTGTGGCCTGAGTCTGGATAGGTGGGACTAGACGGAGCCAGGTGGGACTGGGTGCAGAGCTGGGCGGGACTGCTGCCTGAAGAAAACTGTCAGAGGCTGACAGCATAAACAGCACTTTGAGTGCTGAGCGCTATAGGAGACATGGAGTGCCAAGTGTTGTTTTAAGCTGTCAGCTTGCTAACAATGGAGGGGGCTCTGAGCCCCATAGAAGCTGCACTTCTTGCACCCCTTGTAGTTATGCTTCTATCCATCCACCACCTAACCATCTCCCCTGCTCTCCTCCACCCCATCCTCATCATCCCTCCTCTCCTTCCCCTCTATAACACACCCACTACTGTCACTCTCTCCCCTCATCTTCCTCTCTCCCTGTATCCCTGCTCAACTTGTGTATGCTCAGAAGTGCGACCCGAACAAAACTGGAGCTGCGTCTGCTTGCGTTCTGAAGGGTGTATCGTGGGTGGAAAAAGTAGGAGACAAGATAGATAGATAGATAGATAGATAGATATGAGATAAACAATGAAGCCACACCCACTCACACAGACGTCCCTCAAATAGCCAGGGTTCTAGCTACGCTTCCATCTCATTGGTTCAGGAATTCTCGGAAGCCAGTCTAGATGGGCACACAAGACAGGAAACATCTGGACTGTAAACTAAGAGGTAACGCCCACTGGTGAGCTCAGCCCCTCCCCTCTGTCTCATGCATCATTCTTGTTAAGTCTGGTTGGGTTGGAATTATTATCGTTTATTTATAAGGCTCCACAAGGAATGCGGGTCCCTGTTGCGAACGGCCCTATTTGGCCCCGTTCGCTCCCAGTCAGTTCCGAACTGCCTGGGATATCGATTGCTTATCGACGAGGCATAGCAATCGATCCCCTGAGCATTGCCCTTAACCCATTCTCTAACCCTAGGCCCCCCCCCCCCGCAGCCTCCCCTCACAATTGCGCCCGGTTCAGACCCGAGCAAAACTAGAGCTGCGTCTGCTTGCGTTCTGAAGGGTGTATCGTGGGTGGAAAGAGTAGGAGACACATAGTCAATGGCGTGCTCAAGAAATGAATCAGATCAGAGCTAACTGCAAAAGGAATTAAGCGCTCTTTATGTCAAGACTGTTGCAGCCCCAGGTCATGTCTAAGTGCAGGAGACTGACACTTTATGACAGTTGCAAATGAATATCAGGGAGATTGTGATAGCACTATCAAGGTGCAGCACCAAAGGGGTGTGTCCTGTACCACCAAAGGGGTGTGTCCACTACCACCAAAGGGGTGTGTCCTGTGAATAGCTTTACCCATGGGCGGTTCTAGCGCTGCCAGGAAAGCTCCACCCATGGTTGTGTCTAGCGCTGCCAGAAAATCTATTTCTCAATAAAAATGGCAGCATCAGTATTTATTGATTGTTATATTGTCAGTGAATAAATCCTCTCAGTGTTATTGTGGAGACTGTGAATAGGATCCGCTGACTTCTTCATCTTTATAGAAGAGATAAAAGTAGGTGACACTGCAGCTGATTAACAAGAGACCAAAGTGTATTTTTCAATTCCGTCTCCATTATTGAAGTCATGTTGTCTTAGATAACTGCCAATCTTAGATGACATCTTGGCCTCCATGAAAATGGCCGCCTCCATAGGCCTCAATGCAGGGACATAGGAGACAATTTCTTGCATACTAATTCAGAGCTCCTGTTGTGTGTGTCTTTGGATCACATGAAACCCGCTCATGATTTGAGGATTTGCGCCCACTGGTCCGGCACGTGCTATATGTTGATTAGCGCACACCTCTGGGCCAGCTCTCCTGTCTGTTCCCCCCCACACCTGCTTAGATGATAAACTCACATGAGCTGGGCCCTCCATCCTCTTGTCCTCATCGGCGTCTCAGCCTAGGTTCATGTGTTGGGTTTCTCTGTCTTGTATGTGGTCATTCTGTCGTAATGTGTTTGTCTTGTAATATATGCTGTGTAACCTGTGACCCTTTGTAAGCACATCCAGTACATTGTGTTACCTCCGTCTAATAAGGAACTCGGGAATATAGACCTTACCTTGGGTAACTCTTCAATTTGGTTCGCATCGAGATACAATTCCTCCAATGTCCTTTCAAAGCTGAAAACCTCCTTTGGCACCTGCTGTAAACTGCAGTGGGAATAGTCCAAAACCGATATTATCTCCTCTTCCCCCCGAAAACATCTGCATGGGACCAGACGCCCAATGATTTTCCTCTTGGTCGTCATCTCTAGGCACTGCACTGAAAAGAAACAGAGCCACGTGGTTACATCGCGGACCATAATACTTCACTGGGGACTATTATTATCAGCAATCAGCAATGAATGAAAGAAACGTGATGAGGTCACAAGTCCCACACAGATCGGCCATAGTGCTGACCCCGTCCTGTCTCCTGTAAGGGTAGACCACAGAGGATGGTGAAATATATGTTATATGTGTACATGTGTGATATATATTTCATACATATGTATATGTCTATGTATTATATATACTGTACATTGTGCCACCAAATATTGTTTAACGTCTTCCCATTATACTTCTCTAGATAGATAGATAGATAGATAGATAGATATGAGATAGATAGATAGATAGATAGATAGATAGATAGATAGATAGATATGAGATAGATAGATAGATAGATAGATAGATAGATAGATAGATAGATA
>WWET01001338.1:360961-374988 GCA_011038615.1 Limnodynastes dumerilii | reverse complement strand
TGTTAGGGTGACGGTGCGGGGAGGGGAGTCTTAGGGTCAGGCTGTGGGGAGGGGAGTCTTAGGGTCAGGCTGTGGGGAGGGGAGTCTTAGGGTCAGGCTGCGGGGAAGAGAGCCCTAGGGTTAGGGTGGTTTAGGGTGAGGATAAAGATAAGGGTTGGGAGTAGATAAATTGTTACCATTCGCCGCTGCCATTTTGTCCTGGGGATGATAGATTGAGTCTCTTCGATGCGTTAGTAGTAATCTATTTTAGAGCCAGTGTGAAGCTGGCTGGTAGAAAATGGCCGTTCTGACCGCTGACCCCCCCTGTGCAAACGTGAACATTACGCATGGGAAACCATGCATTCTGGACTGCGCACCTTAAGCCTCTTTGTTGGTGAGGCGAGGCGTGACATCCCACCATGCATACAGCGTGAGCTTGGGCAGAATGTGATATATAAATTGCGCAGTAACGGTTAAGCCGCTACGTACGATACTTCATTCCTCACCAGCCCCATTTTACGTGAGGCGGATGTGTAACTGTTAAGGTAGGTTCCAGGGCACGGAAGTGTCACACGTGTGAGGGGAGAGAACCACCCTGGAACGCACGGAAATTAGGATCGCGCCTTCGTAACTTCGCCACGACCATTGCGATTATAATTGATTACTCCTTACCTTAAACAGGCGTCGTACCACGCCATCCAACACGTCCCACTTAGTCTTGCCGCCAACGCCGATACAGCCTATAAGGAAGGCGCGTGGACGGCAATCCTGCGATGTAATAAAAGGAATAAGACATTTAATGGCTCCACGACTCTAAAAACCTAATTATACATCACATCACAAGCACCTTATTAATAAACACTGATGAAAGTGATTAATGACATTTTAGACCTAGATCATTTTTCATGGCTACCGATTCAACGGCGACATTTCTGTAATCAATAACTGCGCACGGAAGATAGAAAATAACTAAAGAAACTACAAGAAAAAAAGTTTTAAAAACTGCATTAAACATTTTCATATCACTTTATAGACAGCAGGGGGCGGTATAACCAAACTGCACAGGTCAACATGGTGTCATAATCAAATAACGTCATCCTGATCACATGACAGGATACAGAAAATGTCATGGAAATGTGAAATGCGTCGTGATGTATAATTGTCGTCATTGTTATAAGGCAAGGTTATTCTTTGGACAGAGTGCGTCGCTGGTGTATAGCGGCAGTACCATGTGACTAGTCATTACCCAGAATCCCTAGCAGCAGTAAAACACAGAACACGTGGTATGGTAAAGAAACGCGTGAGGCTCTTTATGTCAATGTATAATGTAAGCACAGCACTCCACACCCACCTCTCTCCAATTTGCTTCCTCCAAGAAGCTGACGACGATCTTCACATGGCGGCTCTCTTTGCGCATAGTGCTGTCTGCGGAATCATCCAGCAACATGTCTGCAAGAGAAACGCGACAGTCAGTAAACGTCTGTAACCTTAATGTAATACAGGCGGCTTGTAAAACACTCCAGAAATGTGAAAATATAAATGTAATACTAACAATACTCTAACTGGCGACATTTTGACCAGTTGACATAACCGAATACCATTTAAACATATACTGACCCTAGACTCTATATGACCCTCAACATAGTGTAAGATTTATTCCAAGCATGTTTAAATCTACTAGCCTCTACCCCCTCAGATGGGAGGCTATTCACATATCAACTACCCTTTCAGTGAAGTCATTTTTCTGCACATTTCCTCTGCACCCTCCAGATTATACAGATTATACATGTCCTCATGTTGTAATACATCTATTATTAGACAATTACCCTATTGTGTACCTGGTTACACCCCTTGATATATATGCAAAATGTGATCATATCCTCCCTGGTCCTTCTCTGCTCCAAGCTATACATGTTACTTCCTTTAGTCACTCTGTATGTGGTGTGACACAGGCAATGCACCATTTTAGTTGCTCTTCTCTGCTCCAAGCTACACAAGTTACTTCCTCTAGTCTCTCTGTATGGTGTGTGACACAGGCCATGGACCATTTTAGTTGCTTTTCTCTGCTCCAAGCTATACATGTTACTTCCTCTAGTCTCTCTGTATGGTGTGTGACACAGGCCATGCGCCATTGTAGTTGCTCTTCTCTGCTCCAAGCTCCCTCGCGTTGTGAACGCTGTGACGTCGGTTTGTCCCTGTGTCCACTCACCCAGGCTGGAAGACTCGGTCATGGTTAGGCCGGGCTGTGGGAATCCCATGGACTGTCGCGGGGAAGAAGAGATGGAGATTTGGGACGGCGTCCGGCTGCACTTCCCGTGGTTCTCAGCCTTCAGCCGATCGTTTTCTGTCTTCAGCTTCTCAATCTCTGACTGCAGAGAGAAACAAAGGAATCTCAGCGACACTCAGACCATGCGCCAGAAAATCCGTATAACCATAAACAATAAAAAGAACATTTATTTATAAACAGCATTTCTAGAGCAGCCAGCCCGAGCTACTGGAGGACTGATTTTATATTGTGTTTGTTGCAGCTTGTAACACTTGCTTGGAATGCCAGCTGTGATATTACAGATTCAATGTAATGCAGACATACCAGATGTTGTGACACTACATCTCCCAGCATGCCCCAACAGTACAGACTATGCTGAATTCATCCACATACATTAAGATATACACCATAAACACAATAAGGGGGTAAGTCACCGTCACATCGCAAGAACTACAAATCCCAGCAGTACTGCCCAATAACCTTGATCTGTTGGTACATTGGCGCATACAGCACAATAACCAGAGAACGGAATAGGAGCGGAAGGTGACAGACCGGGGCCCCATAGCAAGGAGGCGGGGCCCAAGTCTGAATGGTACTGGGGGCGGAGCTGGGTGGGGGGCCGCTGCCTGATAGAAATTGTCAGAGACAATGGACCTTCTGGTGAACACCGGTACTGCAGCTTAGTGACGGGCAGCGCATTTGGCGTACCTGCATTCTGTTCATTGCCTCCCTGAGGGTATCCAGCTGATGCGCTGAGCTCAGGGCTTCCAGGCGGATGTCCGTCAGCTTCATCTCCTTGTCGCGGAGCTCGTTGCGCAGTTGCAGGACGCTATCGGCCTCGCTCTCCGTGCAGTCGGAAAGTCTAGGAGGTAACGGAAAGTGAGTAGGTCATAATACGGCAGCGCAGGTGTGTAGGACGTCGTGTCCTCGGCAGAACTCCCAGGCAACGACCGCCAGCAGAGAGAGGGCGTCAGGAAGCCAAGACATGATCAGACGAAGGAGAAACCGTAATATCAACATTGTTACACTGCCAGAACCTCCAGCATCTCATTCACTCCGAGCCCCCAGTGTTATTACTGCCGTTTATTATCAGTCCCCTCAACATGAGAGGAATTCACAGAACACTTTCCAGACCGGTTACGTAGGTTTCTTGGCGCATATTAATATCATGGCTGCCAACTGCTGCAAATGAGTATCAGGGAGATTGTAACAGCACCGCCAAAGGGGTGTGCCCTGTACCGCCAAAGGGGTGTGCCCTGTACCGCCAAAGGGGTGTGCCCTGTACCGCCAAAGGGGTGTGTCCTGCACCGCCAAAGGG
This sequence comes from Limnodynastes dumerilii, assembly GCA_011038615.1. Lineage (NCBI taxonomy): Eukaryota > Metazoa > Chordata > Amphibia > Anura > Limnodynastidae > Limnodynastes > Limnodynastes dumerilii. The sequence goes on along the minus strand of WWET01001338.1, from coordinate 371,425 downwards.
GTGTGTCCTGCACCGCCAAAGGGGTGTGCCCTGCACCGCCAAAGGGGTGTGCCCTGCACCGCCAAAGGGGTGTGCCCTGCACCGCCAAAGGGGTGTGCCCTGTACCGCCAAAGGGGTGTGCCCTCTACCGCCAAAGGGGTGTGTCCCGTACCACCAAAAAAATGATATAATACGTGATATCGCCACATGCGCTGATTACTGCTATGTGATATAGCCACGTGCGCTGATTACTTCTACGTAATATAGCCACGTGCGCTAATTACTTCTACGTGATATAGCCACATGCGCCGATTACATCTACGTGATATAGCCACGTGCGCTAATTACTTCTACGTGATATAGCCACGTGCGCCGATTACTTCTACGTGATATAGCCACATGCGCCGATTACTTCTACGTGATATAGCCACGTGCGCCGATTACTTCTACGTGATATAGCCACGTGCGCTAATTACTTCTACGTGATATAGCCACGTGCGCTAATTACTTCTACGTGATATAGCCACGTGCGCTAATTACTTCTACGTGATATAGCCACGTGCGCTAATTACTTCTACGTGATATAGCCACGTGCGCTATTGAGGGGTATGCGGGTGGCCCCACTGGGTGCCAGCTGATGGTCAGTCACCTGTGCACATCCACTGGAGAAGCATGACAGGAGTACTGGGGGGGCTGGAGACACACGATGAGAGTACTGGGGGGAGGTTCTGGAGGCACATTATTGAAGTACTGGGAGTAATTAGGGGGTGGGGGTCGCCAGTCCCTTACTTTGCCAGAGGCGCTGGACCCCATAGATACACCCCTGCTTGCATTCTAAATAAATGTAATTTTTGTTGAACTTAAATAGTATTTATGCAAATCTAATTTTTTAAATAACAGACTCAGTCCTGTATTCTATAGCATTGTTATTGTACTGTGTTACTACTCTGTATAGTGAAAGCATTCCCCATAATACTTTCAATAGTTTCACTGTTCTGCTTTACCACTATATTTTCCTGATATTTTGCTGTGATTTTGCTGATTTATCAAGCTGTGAAAAAAAACCCAGCATCAAATAGAAAACAAAATCTGTGACTTAATGATTGGCAGTCAGTAAGGGCACATACTGTGAGGCAGATATCATTGGAAATGAACAGATATATGCGGTAATTACGCAGAGATGGACTGTATTCTGTTTAGAAATACAGTCTATCAACTAATTGAACAAGATTCAGCATGCTGCCATCTTCTTGAATAAAGATCACTGAAATAGAGCAAGCTTCAATCAAGCAATCATATTGTATTCAGAGTTCAAGCAGGATTATCAGCAGGTTGATTGGACTGTAGAGACACAGCAGGGTTTCCTGAAACAATGAATGTATCATTAAAAAGGTAAAACATAGCAGTGACTAAAAAGGGATATTGCAGTATTGTACATGACAAAGTAATACAATTTGCTATTACCTATTTGTTATTAAGACACTAACTAAAGTACTTCAGTCACTTTTGCCTTCTAAAACCAAAAATAATTAGGAATTCAGTGTATGAGAAATTGTATACGACATTTGAAAAATTAAAAAATAATAAAGAAAAAAATATGATAACCTTGGTTGAAGCCAACTTCTTTACTTCTTTCCTTCTCGATTTCAGATTTACGAAATACAGACTCATTTTCGGGTGACTGTATTTAAAAATCTGCCCAATTAGAAGTTTTTCTCCTTCTCTTACTATATATTATAGAAAAATTAACATTACAATGTGAGATGTTGCTATAAGCACAAAAGTAAGTTGCTAACTTGCAAGAAAAGGCTTGACTCCCTATATTCTATCTGTTTATGTACATCAGAAGCATTTATTCATGTCAAAGTGGAAGCCATCACTTTCATAAATGTATCCTTTCATATTTCTTCAATTAGTTTTCAGCTGCCCATCCTGTCAACTAAATCATTAAAAAATAAATAATTTTTTTTTATCTTTTTAGACTCTCTACACCAATTTGAGGTTTAAGTGGTAAATATTTTGTGCATAGATTTTTAGAACCATTGATAACCATATGTATGACTAATATTTAATTTTACATCCTCATTTGTTCAGCAAGGATAATTCTGTATTATAAGGGCACTGCCATGCCTTTATATTAAGGTTGACTATATTAAATGGAATTCAGTCATTAAGGACCGGATTCACACCTAAGAAGCAGTCGCTTCTTAGGTGCGTATCTTTAGTAAAGGACTTGCGTAGTAGGTCCTTTATGCAATCTACGTACCAGTTCCGTACGTAGAGTGCCTCCACTCGGAGTATTTTAGTTAAATAGAGGTGGCATTATGCAGCCTTGGGGAGGGTTTGAGTAAAAGTGGGAGAATTAGCAGAGGAGAGTGGGGGAAGCAGGTAGCGGCAATGTCCGTGCTCCTGTAAGTGCCATAAGTTACCTAAAAAAGGGGGTGGGATGGGGCAGGACGGGTGAGTTAGGTGCGGGTCTGTCTGCACCTAACTCACACCATATCTGTGAATGTGGTTCTAAGGGGGTAGGCATGATCTTTGAAGGACTATAGCTCAGAAAATATTTTATATATTTAGATGAAGTTTTCACCTGACTGTAGAGAATCAATTTTTGATGCCACATGCAGGGAAGGATTGGCCATAGGACTTCCAAGGAATTTTCCCGGTAGGCCGGTGACCTCTGGAGGCCACTTAGCAGTTCCTTATTTGAAGACACCTAGGATGTTGACTCTCATGTGTGGTTGCTAAAATTATGTCTGTATAGAATGTAGATCATTAGGATGTTGTATGTATTGGGTGGTGGTCCCTAGGATTCTGTATGTATTGGGAGATAGTCACTAGGATGCTGTATGTATTGGGTGGTAGTTACTAGGATGCTGTATGCTTTGGGGTTGGGGTCACTAGGGTGACAGTGACTACCTGTATTGCATAGAGGGCACAATACATCTTTATTGGAATGTGAAATATTTGTCAGTATGATCTTTATTCTGTACTAATCCAAATTATATATTTTTTAGACCCCCACCAATAGTTTATCCCGCACGTGGCATATTTTTTTTCCAGGGCCTCTTTAAGTTCCCAATCCGCCCCTGCCCACATGCCAAATTTTACTGAAAAATTAGGAAAAATTACAAAACTGGAATAGGTCAAAGTGGAAAATGGCAGATTTTTGGGAAGGCAGAACTCAGTACACGGTGTATCCAAACACTAGATGGTTTTTTTTTTGTTAGGAAGAGAAGGTTCCAGGGGAGTGCCTTTGGGGGGGCTAAGATTTGTGAGAAAATGACAGTGGGCCGGATTCACAAACTTGTATTTTTAACATATGTTAATTTTACTAATCTGGCTATTACTTAAGCGTGGAAACTATTTTACGCTATCTACATAGCGTTTCGTTACGTAGATTGCGTACATGCGGTATTTTTAGCAGCATTTTTTCTCATTCTTCATCTTCTGTTACTAAGTGGTTAAAACTGCTGGGACAGCGATTCCCTCAATGACTGGTCAGACAATCTCACTAAGAGGTTTGTTATCTCAACACACCAGAATTTCAGAATTGCTAGAGAAAAGAGAGAATTTAAACATCACTACACAAAAAAGACAGAAGTACTCTCTTTCATATTATTAATCTAAATATAAGCATATATCCTTTCTAGTACAATCAGTCTTAGTCTGATACTAAATGTTTCCATTAGTTGTTTACACTTAACCATTTTTTCCGTCCCTTGTGTGATTCTGAACCCATAGCTCACATAATTAATAATAAGTAAATACAAGAAATATAATATTAAAAACATTCTTTATACTCAAAAACAGTTGGACATACACAGAGCTAGCATATGCTGAGGAACTAGGACAATTATATTAATTAATTTTAAGGTGAATTATATTAATTAATTAATTAATATATTTTAATATTTCGGTGTTGCAGGGACAAAGGAGCAATGGGCTCCTTTGTCCCAAGTCTAAATAACAGTGTAATAGTAAAGCTGGTCACTATCTGTGTGCAGTACATAGGCCTGATCCGGACTGGAACCTGATGATCAGGTAATACGGGTAACACAATGGCGGTAACATATTAGAGGCAGAGGGGGGGTGCACACGATCGATCATACGTCTCGTCACTTACATAGAGCTGGAGTGTGAGCCTCGCATCAGGGGAGTGGACATCAGGGAGTTATTGTGCATAAGCTTTGGTGAAGACGGGAGGGAGGAATCGGTCATCTCCTCAATGTCGGAATGCGAGGACGCCGATTTCGGCGACTTCTTTTTGCCAAAAGCTTGTTTGAAGGAGCTCCTCAGCTGCAAAAGAAAGACGGAGAAGAGCGTTCAGGACCCCGCGGGGGACGAAGGAGACGTGAATGAGAGACAGCGGTGGATGAGTGATCAGCTAATGGAGGGGGTGATGTGATGGCATGACGATGGGGGGCATGCAGACCTTACCTCATTCACCTAGGGCAGGACACGCAAGCAAAACGGGACAGGAGGAAGAGGCGAAGGGAAGAACAAAACAAAAGAAAACAAAAAAAACAATTTAACAGACAGAAAAATGCCTCTATGTCAAAGACAAACACAAGAAGAATGGAGACAGGATTCTGGTGCTCCCCATAGGAGGGGGCAGAAGAAACGCTACATGTGTTATTTACCCGCAGAAGGGCACAAATCCGGTGGATTTCAGAAAGGGGTGGAGGATGTTGCCCATAGCAGCCAATCAGAACCAAGCTCTCATTTCCCGCTCCAGCTCATGAAAGCCATAATCTGATTGGCTGCTATAAGCAACGCTTCCAAACTAACACAGGACTAACTGGTAAAGTGAGGCTCAATCTGCTCCTAACTTGTGCTTAAACAAAGACCATGGGGGTAGATTTACTCAAAGGTCCAATATGGAAACACAACAGTGCTGCACAGCAACCAATCAGATTCCAGCTAACAGTTATTAAGAACTTTCTAGACACCTGATTGGTTGTTACATCCATTGCAATCAGCCAATCAGATATCAGCTATTTAGTATTTTCTAGATAGTTTATTGGTTGGTGCTTGGCTGAACTTTCTTATATGAGGAGTACAACTAATCTGAACGGGTCCCTTTATTACTGTGTAATATGTGTACACAACACTCAACATTACGGGACACAGGCAAACCAAAGCCATATTACAGTGTCACTTTAGACATATACAGGAGCTGGAATAACACCTATGGTGTTATATTATTAAAACTCCTCCTTCCTCATTTTAATATGCAAATTATGTGTATGCCCTTGGATACGATTCAGATGATCTCTGCACACTGGTTATACAGTATATAACTGTGTGCCCCCTATCTCAGTGGACAGGTCTGATGGTAAAATATCACAGTGTAGTGAAAGTTGCAAGAGGCCGGAAAAAAGTCAGAGCCGCGTGAGGGCGCAGGCCGGTCCTGGGGCGGAGACATACCCAATTCTTCCGGTTCTTCTTTTTCTTGGAATCACTCTCCACATTGCTGCCCACGCTGGAGTGACTCGTGGCGCTGTTAATACTGGAGACGCTGTCGGACGAGTGTTGCCGCCGGATGCGCAAGTCAGCTGACTGCGTGCTGCCATTTCCTGCGCAATAAATGATGTTCACGATTACGGAGATATTTATAATCTGAAGGCTGGGGCATTTCTTCCAGTCTAGTGGGTAAAATATTGGGACGTACGTCACGGTTACTGGGGCTCATAGTAAAGGATTGACCTTAGGGGGAGGAACTTGTATATACAGGCACTTCAGCCACGCCTCCATTGTGAGGTGACCACACCCCATCTCATGAATAATGAACTAGACAGCCAGGCTGCTGTTGATCTACCATATTGGCAAGCTCCACAGGGGAGGGCTTGCTGGAGCATGTAGTTCCACTAGGGCTGGAGAAATACAGAGGGGCTGTGTAAAACCAGGAGATGAGGGGTAGAGGGGCGCTTCCTAGCCTGACTTTAAATCGCCTTTGATATATAAAGTCTGTGTCTTGTGCAATTATACCAATAAGCATAGGCATTTATTGTAGCCAAAAAGTTACTTGGCCAATTGGAAAGCAAAATGATTGGTGCGGATTTGTTCCATTCTTGGCTTCTAAAACCGAATGTGCCCCAGAGTCTCTCAACCCCAACAGTGCCCCCTGCAGGCAGTAGAGAGCGCTGTAACAGCAAGCTGCAGGCGTTGTACAGAGATTCCTGCCTTATAGCGGCAGACAGGCAGAGACGTCGACCACAGGGCAGATTGCATCAGGAAGCGCCCAGAGACCCCGGTGTGCCCGGGGGGAGGGGAGTTATACCTTTGCAGCTGAGCTCGGGCGTGTTAATGACACCGTTGATGGCGGCCTGCGCTGCAGCATTCTGTCTTTTCAGGAGCTCGATGGTTTTTCTTAACTCATTGAGCTCTGAATCCTGGAGAGAGAAGAAACATTCTAGAAGCAATTCAGAAATCTAGAGACAGATGACGTCACTGAACGGGTGATAGACACGTGGAATGACCTCCCATCGGAGGGCGTAGATCCTAAGTCTTACATTAAACTGAGGTCACATAGGAACCAGGGGGAGAATGTGGCTGTGATTGTGTTATTGGGCAGACTGAGGGCCGAGTGTCTCTACCAGCCACAGGAGCTGACAATCTGGTAGCGAGAGACGCTTTCTAGAAACGCCTTCTCCTGGCTTATGAATTGCTAGCTCTTGTCATGCAGATCTCCGTGGGGGGATGATGGAGGTAAATGAGTGATGCTCTGCAGATCACTGGGCAGATCTCCGGGGATGTGGGGGGGCAGTGATACATACGGCACGGTGATGTGCATGACCGCGGTACTGACCTTCTGCTCCGCGGACATGGTGAGGCTCTGCAGTCTGATGGTCATGTTGCTTAAGCTTTGTTCAAAGGCAGCTACGAGGTGAGCCTGGAGGGGACAGAGAGAGATGGATGTCATTGCGCCATTCATGCTGCAGAGGTCGACATTTCCTCATAGACCTCTGTGATAACACCGATAACATCACACATCTGCTCATAGACCTCAGTGATAGACACTGCACAGCTGCTCATAGACCTCAGTGATAGACACTGCACATCTGCTCATAGACCTCAGTGATAGACACTGCACAGCTGCTTATAGATCTCAGTGATAGACACTGCACAGCTGCTCATAGACCTCAGTGATAGACACTGCACAGCTGCTCATAGACCTCAGTGATAGACACTGCACAGCTGCTTATAGACCTCAGTGATGGACACTGCACAGCTGCTCATAGACCTCTGTGATAGACACTATACAGCTGCTCATAGACCTCTGTGATAGACACTGCACAGCTGCTCATAGATCTCAGTGATAGACACTATACAGCTGCTCATAGACCTCAGTGATAGACACTGCACAGCTGCTCATAGACCTCTGTGATAGACACTATACAGCTGCTCATAGACCCCAGTGATAGACACTGCACAGCTGCTCATAGACCTCAGTGCACAGCTGCTCATAGACCTCTGTGATAGACACTATACAGCTGCTCATAGACCTCAGTGATGGACACTGCACAGCTGCTCATAGACCTCTGTGATAGACACTGCAAAGCTGCTCATAGACCTCTGTGATAGACACACAGCTGCTCATAGACCCTAGTGATAGACACTGCACAGCTACTCATAGACCTCTGTGATAGACACACAGCTGCTCATAGACTTCTGTGATAGACACTGCACAGCTGCTCATAGACCTCAGTAATAAACCCTGGGCTGGTACGAGGAGGACTGGACTCTCCTACACCGGTAACAGGCTTGTGAGGAATGTCTCTGCCAGGTGCTGGAATGCCAACCACAGGAGCGGACAATCTGCCAGCGAGAGACGCTTTCTAGAAACGCCTTCTGGCGGCTTATGCATCGCCAGCTCTTGTAATGTGCTCTCGGGGCCAGATTTACTAAACAAGGAAAAGCAAAGTGGCCCATAGCAACCAATCAGATTCTAGCTCTCATTTTCCTATTACACACTAGAAACTATGACGATTAGAATCTAATTTGTTGCTATGGGCAACATCACCTTTTCTGCAGTTTAGTAACTCTAATCCTCAGACTTGTCATGCAGGAATCTACTATTGAGCTAATGACAGAAAACCCCGGGAGGGGTAATTACAGCATCAGTAGCCTCTGGCTTTTGGGTTGTTTACCCCTTGTTTATTAGCGAGGGATCTGAGAATGTGGCAGAACAAGCCCGGTCACACTATACTCCCCCCCCCCTCTCCCATCTTTCCCCTCTGAAACCAACCAGCGAGTTTAAATATACAACCTACTAGATAACAGACTGTTGTTACAGCTCGTCCACTGGAGGGCGCTGTTATTTAACCATATTTGCTGGATAACTCCTCTCCCATTGGAAGCTCACGTTCATGTTAATGAAGGATTATATGCAGACACAATGGTAATTATAATGGTAAGGGCCATGTGGCTCTGCTGTCACTTTCTATGTTTCTATGTCATGACATTCCCCACTTTCTCCTATGTAAAGGGGCGGGTCTGTGTGATTATTGGGGCGTGGCTTGTCAGGTTGGTGCGTTTTCGCACCTGAGAGACCGCCATTGCCTGTGCTAAAGACACCCTAAAATGATCCACATACCTGGAAGCTGTACCAGTCCACAGGACGGCCCAACCAATATCAGGAGAGACAGTGACATTATTATTATTATATTATTGATGTTTATTTATAAGGCACTGTACATGTGGTGTATGAGCAGGGGTATAACATTTATATTCAGTAAATATTCATTCAAGAACCAACGCATAGAGGGCAAAGATGAGACAAGAGGGGGTGGAGGACACGAGGAGAGACGGCCTGTTCCCAAGAGCTAACAATCTAAAATATTAAATAAGCATATATTATAATATATATATAATAAAGCATTAGTCTGTAATACATAAGTGTAGGTCAGAGCAATAGACGTGTTACAATAACCCATTTCTTTGGGACATTCGGTTCATTTCCCGAATCCTGTTCACAATTTCTATACATCAAATGAATCATCAGGTTTCCATACAGCAAAACCGCCACCTGCGCCATACAAAATCACCCGACAATGACCGGCGTTTCCCCGTTTCTATATTTAAACGCGGCAAATACAACAGATAAAGCGTGGGACGCAGATATTTCTGACACGCCATTTGCTGATCCACCTAAAAGATGGTAATCAGAGCGCGTCAAATCTCTCTGAATCACTGACACAGACGACAATGGGGGAGCAGGAAATTCGCGGCTCGCCATTGTACGCGCTGTAAGATAAACAGCCGAGGGGCTAACAGGGGGTGCGCGGGACTGGCGCGGCTGAATGCATGACTGGATGTGTTTAAATACTTAAAGACTTTGACGAGTGTCAGTATTGAAGGTAGCAGGTAACGTCCTGTGCTTGCTGCTCAGTACAGGTGCCATGATGTCACTTCTCTGCTCAGGTCTCATGTGCCATAACAAGGAGGCGGGGCTTGGGTCTGGATGGGTGGGACTATGTGGAGCTGGGCGGGCCTCTTGCCCCCTGTAGACACACCCCTGTCTCTTCTCTTTTCCCCTCCTGTCAATCTTATTAGAGTCATGTGATTTCACTGGGGGAGTGGTCTAGACACATGTGATATCCTGGAGGTGTGGCCTAATGGCTAAGACCATGTGCGATGACGCACCATAGCGCAAACAATGACTATAATAATAACATGACGCTAATGTAAACATCGGACTCACATTGGCGCTGAGTTGCGTGGTCAGGGCGGACACTTTCTCCTGCGAGGCGTCCAGCTCTCTTCTCAGTTTGCGGATCTAGAACAGAGCAGAAGTTATTGCCGGAACTAGATATTGCTCCGATATAAGACAATAAATCAATAAAATAAAACACACACGAACCTCCGAGTGACACTTCTCCTCTGGCTGCAATAAGGAATCAGAGAGAGAGAGATCAGTACGTGACGCGATGCAGATACGGAGCAGATCGCGTTCCGTCTATTTATAGCAGCGCCGCGCTATCCATGCCGACTCGTTTTCCCTTATTTGGTTATTATTCCAGGATTAGGTCATTACTGGCAACAGGAATCCATCACTCGCCCAGTTTGGGGCTTGAGACGTTTAACACTGAAGTCATGAATTTAATGGGATCTTGTTGAAACAAGAGCTCTGATTGTCTCACATTCCTGTGCAAATGACAAGTCCCTCCACACAATGCAACGCAACGAGACACAATGCAACACAAAGACACAATGCAACGCAACGAGACACAATGCAACACAAAGACACAATGAGACACAATGCAACACAAAGACACAATGAGACACAATGCAACGCAACAAGACACAATGCAACACAAAGACACAATGCAACGCAACGAGACACAATGTAACACAACAGGACATCGCAACTGTATGGTCAGAGAGGGGGAATGTCTGCATAGAGGTGTTTACACCTTCCCCAATAACCACTGCACATAGGACCCCCTCATCAACAGCAGAGGGGGAGAGGGACAGCGGGGG
>WWET01001338.1:344492-357133 GCA_011038615.1 Limnodynastes dumerilii | reverse complement strand
TCTGGAGATGATCTGTGTAATAGATCTCCACCCCACCCGGTTGCTGAGAGGCGGCTGTGTGCTTTGCTCTTTGTAGTCTTGTAAACAGAGTGACAATGAGAGCCGGTGTCACCTGCACACACTCCCCGGAGGCCCTGTCACAATGTTCCTCTCCTCTGGAGATGATCTGTGTAATAGATCTCGCAGTCACCCGGTTGCTGAGAGGCGGCTGTGTGCTTTGCTCTTTGTAGTAAACAGAGTGGCCCCTGTATTATCCTGCACCCGCCCGGCCCCTGGCTGTGTAGAATCCTCTGGAGATGATCTGTGTAATAGATCTCGCAGTCACCCGGTTGCTGAGAGGCGGCTGTGTGCTTTGCTCTTTGTAGTCTTGTAAACAGAGTGACAATGAGAGCCGGTGTCACCTGCACACACTCCCCGGAGGCCATGTCACAAGAGATTGTTCCTCTCACACAAACACATTACACCAGATGCTCAGCTAAACCGAGAGCGCCAGATGTGCCCAAAACATCATCCAGGGGCAAAGACACCCAGCAGGGCACACATGGGAGAGCCGGCTGAGACTTCTAGTTCATATTAATATTATTCTCTATTATTTATATGGCACCAAAAGACTTTCTTTAGAGAAGGGAACACCTATAATGCCACCTAAGAGAGAACGCCCATACTGTCACCTAAGAGGAACGCCTATAATGTCACCTAAGAGGGAACGCCCATACTGTCACCTAACAGAGAACGCCCATACTGTCACCTAAGAGGGAACGCCCATACTGTCACCTAAGAGGGAACGCCCATACTGTCACCTAAGAGGGAACACCTATGTCACCTAAGAGAGAACACCCATACTGTCATCTATAATGTCACCTAAGAGAGAACGCCCGTACTGTCACCATTTGTGACCTCCGCCTAATGTCTGGATGGAGCAAACGTGTTACCGTTGATTAGCGCGGTTCTCACTCAGCTCTGAGCATGCTCAGTGTGGAAACATGCATCGCAACCGCAACACCTGAGTCTGTGTCCAACCCTATGACATGTGTCTCAGGGATGTCTGAAGTCTCCACTAAGTTGGTGGCCGCATTCTCTGTCCATGCGATGTCTGCACAGATTTATATCTGGTTGCTACGGGTTACAGCTCACGCTTTTTCTCCTGCGTCTCCCAAATCTCAGATCACTGAGCATAATATGAGCCACTTCACCCGCTTTCCCACAGGTGTCACAGGAGCCGGGGCAGAAACTGGAGCATTATGTGATTATCCAGAACACCGCCTGAAGAGGAAATATTACCCGTCTCCCGTGACCACCTCCCGCAGGAAGCCGCGTGTGATTGGTCAGGTATGATCACATGGCTTATTTTGTGCTTGCAGATTTACACAGTTGTCTGGGAGTCCGGTACTGAAGGGTAAAGACACATCCAGAGACACAGAACCTCATTGGCTGGAGGAGTAGCCTATTACACGAGGGCTGCGCAGACCCCTCCCCTAACAAAACACTAGAGAAAAATGGCGTCCCCTGTTCGCCACCCCTAACATAAGCCTACACGATTAGCCAATGTCTGACCAGCTGGTAGGTCGGTGGTCAAACCAGACCTGATATGTCCTCAAGACGTCCTCATGTCAATAATTGGCCCACTTGGGTTCTGTACTCGCCCCCGTCTTTCATGGAGTCCATAAGGGTTCACTCACCTTCTTCAAAGCCTTCGCGGAAGGACCCCGAGCGGCTCATGGTCCTCGTCTTCTCGTCCAGCGACATGGAGCTGTTCCGGAAGCGAGGCTCGTTATAATGGTCGCCTGAGCCGTCCGTGTTGGACAGGCTGTGAGTCCGCAACATGGCTGCGTTGGACAAGGACATCTGAGCAGACGTTGTAGGACTTGCTAAAAAAATAAAGAGACACATAAGAGGTCATGATCATATGTCCGATACCGGCACTAATCAGAGCTTCAGAGACTACCAGTCCCAGCATGCATTGCAACACTCAACCTGACAAACTAGGCACTTACTTATAAATCTCTATACGATCAGTCATAAACCAGGAGGTCAGACTTTCCAGGTGGCCAATCCTACAACCTGTTCTACTGTTTTCCCTGTCAGTGTTTTGTGGCATTTAAACAAATGAAAGATGTCTACAAGCATTGCATGGAAAATGTCGGATTTTCAATCCCTGCTCAATCACTATTCAATCCCTTCTCAATCACTGCTCATTCACTTCACTGCTCAATCACTGCTCAATCACTTCACTGCTCATTCACTGCTCATTCACTTCACTGCTCAATCACTGCACAATCCCTGCTCATTCACTTCACTGTTCAATCACTGCTCAATCACTGCTCAATCCCTGCTCATTCACTTCACTGCTCAATCACTGCTCAATCCCTGCTCATTCACTTCACTGCTCAATCACTACTCATTCACTTCACTGCTCAATCACTGCTCTTTCACTTCACTGCTCATTCACTTCACTGCTCAATCCCTGCTCATTCACTGCTCAATCACTATTCAATCACTATTCAATCACTATTCAATCACTATTCAATCACTATTCAATCACTATTCATTCACTTCACTGCTCAATCCCTGCTCATTCACTTCACTGCTCAATCCCTGCTCATTCACTGCTCAATCACTATTCAATCCCTGCTCAATCTCTGCTCATTCACTTCACTGCTCAATCACTGCTCAATCACTACTCATTCACTTCACTGCTCAATCACTACTCATTCACTTCACTGCTCAATCACTGCTCTTTCACTGCTCATTCCCTGCTGGTTTCTCCAAACTATTCTTCACTTATTCCTGAGAGATTGGGGATCTTGGCACAGGATGGATGTGGCCCCTGTGTTTGAGAACATTGGGGTAAATCCAGACCTATGGGCTAGTTATGTTAGAAAGCGTAGCGTTTTTACGGTAGCGTCATTTTTAGCCACTCCCCTCGCTCTTCTGTACTTTGGCCGTTTTACGATGTCTAAACCCTACCTTAAATTTTCCAAGCGTAAGAACTGACGTACGTGATGGATTTACGTAAGTAATGGCCTAACCCCGCCCATACTGGCCTACTGCCCCGCCCATACTGTCCAATATAAACGCTTCCCTTCGCCTACCTGTAATTACGGGTGCCGTATTTCGCAGTTACGCTGATGGTATGTATGTTTAGCGTTAGGCGGCGTAACATTTGACACGTGCATACGCAGTGAATACAAATAGCCGATTTGACGTCATCGCCTAGTGTAAATACGCTAGTGTACGTGTCTTTACACCATGCAGAGGTCACCAATACATGAGCTTTACTTTGGAGATGGATAATGAAGCCACTATGATATTGGCTCCTCTACTTCTATCCTTGGACGGGCAAACCTTTGAACCCCTAAATATCCTCTGTCATCTTCAATAAGAGAAACCGTGCTCTCAGAGGGCAAATGTGAGCCAATGGCCCCCTATGAAACTATCAGAACCCAGGGTTCTGCCTGTAACACTGATCAAGGGGCCTTCACCCCAAGACCTAGAGATGCCAATACCCCCTCCTTCACCATGAGCTACTCACCGAGCTGGGCAAAATTAAACCTTGTGCCGGAAGGAGACATTATACTCGATCCGGGAGAGAACGGAGAACTGCTGGCAGTATCTTGGAGGCCTCCGGCTGAATGGGATCGTAACCATTCCTTGGTATCGTCTTGACTTCTGATCTGAGACGATGGCGCATACCTGAACAGCCCGGAGAGGGGACAGAAGAAGAAAGGACACCATATTTATGACCAATTTACACAACTCTGTTACACGGTATGAAGAAATATTTGCTGATTCGCGGTATCTTTCCACCAATGATCCCTTCTATGTATTATGCAATCGCTGCTCAGAATGAACTATCTTTGTTAGGAGTCATCGACTGAGGATTTGCTGGATTTAAGGCCCATTCATTAAAAATGACATAATAATAATAATAGGTTAGTCGACAACAAAAGTAGTTAGTTCTTCAAAGATTTGAGACATAAATCTGGCTGCAAAAGTTTCTGTGTTTTGTTCAGGGACTAAAATAATGTATGGAGACGTAGGGAGATATGTGATAGCAAAGGCCGGGGACTCCGGATTTGAAGCCTTATTTGGATCTTGAATTATTACGACATTGCAGAGACACCGGTGGATTACTACTAAGCTTTGTGAAGGCTAAAATGCAGTTGTGTACAGAGCATGGTCTTGCGGGGCAGATGGTCCACACTTTTTCTGCTACTCTACTCCAAAATCAGTAACATGCTGCAGTGTAGTCATTTAATGCATGGTATTAGTTATCAGGCAATACAACGCTGAACAAGAAAAACTGCAAGCATGCAACACAGATAATTATTCCAATTATTCCAAATACTGCCACTTGCTACAAAATAATTCCTCTAATCAGGTCAGAGACAAGTTCTATGCTCCTATATTCCTAAGTGCCGTCAATTGTAGTAAAAATCAACGGCAGCGTAGACCTGGGGGGGGGGCAATATCCCTAGATGAGAAATGACCTTCTCAGGACGATTCCAAGGTCAACTAACCCCTCTCTGTGTTACACATAACCATTAAGGAACAGGGTGCATTATGGGTAGTATATTTAATCATGCATCACTAAAAAAAAAAAAGGTGTAATTGATGTAAAATAACAACAATTCAACAAAACCACAACACTCTACAAAAGTCACCAGGGATAGGCCAATACCTGAATCCTTTCTTAGGCAAAGTGTTCCTATCAAGGTGGAGATCGCTGCAGCAAAGTCAAGAGAGGAGAGAAGCTTCAGAGAGAGGAAAGGACGAGCGGACACACTAACGTGCAAACAGTGACCACGTGAAACGTGCAACGTGAAGGCTCACAAGTCCGGGATTGTGAAGGGAAGACAATCACACTCAGGGACAGGGCGGACATGTTTTATTCCGGGATCACCCACATCCCCAGGGATCACCGGCACCCATCATGTCACTGCAAACTCCAGCTGACCCGTAGCCCCAGCCAGTAGGGTGAATGACTCTGGCAAGACTGACCAATCACATATAAGAAGACAAACACATAGGACCGGACCCTGAATTTAGAAAACCTGAATGAAGAAAAGCAGCCGACTAATATACGCAATGTACGCAAAACAGCTGCGCATGCGCCACCAAGAATTCCCGGGACCGCCACCGTGCGCATGAGGCACACATGGTCAGCGGGATTAGGTACGGTAAAATGGGGTCCTGGGCACAGAAATTCATTTTGCCGGGGAGGCGTCCACAAGTGGAACTTAGGTTAGTAAATCCCGTACGTTAGCCACCGCAACGGATCCAGTCCCTGTTTCCTAAATGATGGCAACCGTGAGCTATCACTTGCTGTTATCTGCCGTTACAGCCTCTGTCCTCCCTTGAAATGCATAGGGGAAAATCAGCACAATGACTAGTGATATGGTTTATCCCCAGGTGTAACTTTCCACCTGATTTCCTCTTATTTTCACACTCTGGATCCAGTCCAATGTCCTTTTAAGATGAAACATGAAGCAATAACAACGTGTAAGCCTGGCTGCGGCAGGTAAAGCGTAAAAGCGAGCGTTTTATGACCTAGGACAGCCTACGAATACCCAGAAAACGCTCTTATTGCGGACTTCATTCATGCAGGGAGAAAATCATTAAAAAGCATGAAAATCCACCAAATAAAACCTGCACCAGGACAGGGGGCGACTGATTCAGACACACAAGATGCGGCCTCAAGCACAGCGCTTATCCGAGGAGGTGAGAATGATGACGAACAACAGACGTGATGACAAGCGCACAGGACGCAGCCTGTGAATAAGCCACATGCCAGGGAAAAAAGCCGCCTGCCAGTGGGAGGCTCTGATGTCATCGCTGCAGGGAAAGCCAGGCGCGTGTGTACAGCGATGACAGACACCGTTACCTGTCCTGCTTCCTGGGCAGGGTATTTCTGCTGAATTTGGGACTAGCACCCGGAGAAGAGAGTGGGCTACAGCGACGGGTGAACACATCGAGCACAAAACAAAATAAACAACATATTAGTAAAAGAAAAGAAAAAAAAAATACAACAATTATTTGAGTGTTAAAACACAATCTTCCCTGATAACAGTGATATTAATGGCAAACGTCCCCCCTGGGGTGAATGTTACAGCTCTGGTAAAGGTTACAGAGAGGAGGTAAACAATGGACTGTTGCAGGTCCTCTCACCGCACTGTGTTTAGTTTAAGGCATTGGAAGAGATAAAGGAACTTTGAATATAAATGTGCTTATCTAAACGAGAGGAAAGTTACTGAGACAACGGGCCTGATCCAGAACAACGTTTGGAAGCAAATTTACGCGTGGCGGAGACGTAAAGTCGCTGTTTTGAACGCACTGCGCATGCGCACCATAGAAAATACGCACATTCACGTAGCGTCATTGTGAACATATGGGCCATTCACGTATGTGTCACGTAAATACTTACGTGTGGGCATGCCAATTTTACGTTACTCGAAATTACGTCTGAAATACGTGAAGTAGGCGGGGGTGGTATTTAAAGTGTACAGTATGGGCGTGCTTAGCTGCGTAAATTCGTTCAGCCCATATGTACGTGTGCGTATGAATGCGGTTACGTTGGAAAAAGTTAAAGTAGGGTTTGGAAAGCGTATCTTGACAAAATACGTCCGTGCAAGGGGTGTGCCGAGGGGAGTGTAGCGAACTTACGTGCACGAAAATACGCTCCGCGAATAAACATACGACACACATAGTTCTGGATCTACCCCAATGTCCCTTTACACATGAAGCAGTTGCCGGATCTAGGTGAGTGATCATCCATAGCCGAGTCACTGGGAGAGCGGATGATACCGGTATCTGTCACAGCCGGATCTGTGATCCTTCTTTAACTGACTTTAAGGTGAGTTTAAGGTTCCTGTCTATAAGATCACAGGCACATGAAGCCGTCTCTATGACTCCGTCTCCCTTGTCTTTCTAATTACTTGTTGGTGGTTTATTATATGATTTCTTTGTTTTTTTTAATTGTTTCAGAATATTACGATTGATTTATGGTGCTTTGTTACCACGGCAACCAAAGTCACAGAGCACACGATACATTGAGCACAGAGGCTTTGGAATGCCCTTGTGAGCTGTACATACACGGCGACATCCTCACTATCACCCCATTATCTGTTGTCACATGACCTGCTCCGTGCCATTATTTTGTTAGAATTATGATTTATAGTCATTAAGTCTCCAGTGGCAGAAACCTATATTTGATAAGTCTGACCTATAATACAACTCCCCCACTGCTTACTAAATAAATCATAGATACCGGGGACCTGGCTAGAAGAAAACTTAGATAATATGAATGAGAAACAGCAATAGTCAATGTATGAGAGGTGTTCTGCTTACATACAGCCTACACAGCACAACCTTGATCAAACAGAATCGAGGCGGCCATATTGTTTGCTGAGTCAATAACTAAAGTATAGTTAGCTCTTGGCGGTAATGGGCCTGATCCAGACCTATGCCCGCGAGTGTAGCGTATGATCGCCCGGCCGTATAAACTTTCACGCCCATGACACTCCCATTGATTGTACCGACTTACGGTGGCTGAACCCTGCCCTAACTTTTTCAAGCGTCCGTGCGAATTTTCGTATCGATACGCTGGTCGTACGGGGCTTAGCACGCCCATACTGTACAATTGTACTGGGCTTAGCACGCCCATACTGTACAATTTAAATGGCTATCCCCGCCTCTGTGTAGTAACTCGAGCGTCCAGACTATCGTCGTACAAAACGCACGCCCCTTGGGCGAAAAATACGCTGAAAATACGCTCGCTGTACGCTCATGTCCTTCGGACGACCGGAAGTTGTCATACTGCACATGCGCAGTGCGTTTTTTAGCCCGGTTTTACGCTCCCGACCGGCGTACGATCGCTCGCGGGCGTAGGTCTGGATCAGGCCCAATGTGTGCACAACATCACGATAAGAGATCTCATCCATCTAGCACTAAATGGGGCTCACTGCGTTTAGGAAAGTGCACATTTTGCAGTCAGCGAATTAAAGCCCAAAACTGCTCTTTTCACATTAGCGAAGAGCAAATAATTTAATGAAGACATTGGTATAGGTAGGTAGTCGTCTACGTACCTTGCAAAATATCCTAGAAAACAAAATAGTCCATTGGCCAAAACAACAACTACCATTCATTTGGGTCATGGCTAATTACGTACAGAGCAGAAATTCATGGCTATATGACAGCAGGCGCTGAGCAACCGCTAAACTGCTTCCTAAGCCAATCACAGCGCACTGCTGAAAGACATCAGCAACCCTTCATGTAGAAGCATGAGGAGCTCTCACCTCTCTGACATGGTGGTCTTCACACTGTTGGTCCTCACAAATCCAGACATAGAGTCATCCTTGGGTGATGCAGTCAGAGTGCTGGGGGAGTTATTGCTGCTCAGGGATATGTCAATAGACTCACAGCTGGTGTGCAGGCTGCTGACTGACTGGTATCCCAAACCGTCCTTACTAACAGCCGAGGAGCTGCTGGCATTGGTGCCCCAGGTCAGACTATTGGAGGGAGCCGAGTAGGCAGAGCCCGGACTGGATGCCAGCGGAGAGGGGTTTAAATCCATATTCTTGCCGTAGAGGGGGCTGCTGCCTCCGCTGCTTAAGATGCCGCTTCCTGAGGGCGAGTCTGGGTGAGACTGGGCATTCATGGTGGCATGAGGGTTGGAAATAATCACGGAATTTTTCATGTTCTCCGATGTCGTCACGGAGCCCTGTTTATTCGGCTTGCCGCCAAAGAGTCTGCAAAGCGTGAGGTCAGAATTATAAGTTACACTATGTGTCATAAAAGCAGGGCATGCTGGTACTTCTAGTTCCACAGCAGCAGGAGAGTGCTGTGCAATATATTGAACGAGTAAGAAGAAAAACTGTGTAATGGGCAATTTCTTTGGGATATAATAGAATTATAGTTCACGACTGATAGAAAATCAGCAGAAATTCATCCCAAAATCTAAGAATCATTGGCGCAAATTCAAACCGTGGATTCTCACGATGTGAGCGGACGTTATGTGTCCAGAAGCCAACCTTAAGTACTCAGCACGGATCTGTGTCTGTTCAAAGCTCGATCCGTGCAAAAGTTCTTACCGCTACCCCTCACCAGAAATCTGGCCCAATGTTTCAATGAAAGAGTTGCAGCCTATCATTTATTTTATTTTTAAGATATGTTTAGACTAAGTCAGAGCGTCATGTTATGGTCTTTCTCTATCTCTAGTATTCTGTATGTATAAGATCATCACAAAAATCATAGCAACACAAACTATATCAGGAGGCGAATCAGATGATCTTGCACTAGTCAGTAACCCGTGCTCTAATTTTACTGCCTGGAAAAATAGGGTTGTCTGCGACCAATATCGGTGCTCTTCACTTCAAGTTGTAGAATTTAGTTCAAATGAAACAATAGTAATAATGAAGATTAAGAAATAAAATATATTTCAATATACAATCGACCCAGTATTAACCCCTGTACCTGCGCAGTGTTGGTGAGGACACATCTGGGTACTTGTTCCCTTGTTGGCGAGTAACGTTTGGAGCTCCGTGAGAGGACAAGGACATCTTGACGGAATTTCCGGAGGTGACGCTCTCGTTATCGGATGAGATTCCTTTCTCCCGGTCGGTTTGGTTGATAATTCCTGACATGGAGTTACCGAGAGTCACCTTGCTGGTCTCCCTTATTTTGGGGACAGGAAGTCCTGCCGACTTGCTGCTGATAATGGAGTCAATGCTACTGGTGCTAGATCGGTTTCCGGTGCCGCTTCGTGATTTGCTGGGTCGGGGTAAGCTGCGGTATTGAAGGTTAGTCCTGGTGCTAAGCTGTAGGTAGCTGTCATCGTGATTTTGCGAGCCATCCACGCTTGGCTTACGGTTGGAAGACCTGCCAATGAGTCCTGAAGATTTGGGCATTTTCCCTAGGGTAGCAGAGCCGCTGGTGATGGTGGCACCACTGGTGGTAATTATAGGCATGCCAACTACGGTGCTACCTGGCTTCTTAAACCCAAAGGTATTTGTGTTTGTAGGTATGGTCCTTGAGGTATTGCTTGCAGGTTTCTTGGTCTCCTCTCCACTACTGCGGCCAGTGTCTGACGGAGAACGTTTCACCTGAGAGGGCTTTGGGGAGTGCCGTCCCTTCTCCGACACCTTTGCATCATCCGTCTTCCCTGTCGTAATACAGAAGGGGTGAGGAGACAATCAGGCACGTTGCATATGACTTATATATTGTACATACAACAACCAGGACCACTTTTGTAACCAATATGGAAAGGAGAATCTCCTTTCTTTCTCCAACGCACCAGATCTGACTTTATAATAGATAAGCCTCAATTTAGAAAAGAGCAAAGATAAACTCTAAATCTGAATGCACATTAAATATCCTTTCCGCATTATAATAGGGTTTCACCAAAGTGCAAATTTAAGGAGGCTCAAACATTGATTTCATCTTTATGTGTGGGAGGTTTAACACCATGGGCTGTGACCTTGACACCGCGGGCTGTGACCTTGACACTGTGGGTTATGGTGATGTTATGTATGAGCATGACCAGAGTGTACCTAGATCCCTTATGGTGCTACATACATTAATCCTCTCTCCAGCGCCTGCAACACTGTCCTCGGATAAGGGGCCTATTCAGAGATCCGTTTCTTTAAAGTACGCAAATATACGCACTCCCCTCACACGGACGGGTTGAAGGTGACATTGGGCCTGATCAAGAACTACGCCTCCTCGCGATTTTACGCATGGCGGCGACGTAAATTCTCAGATTTGAACGCACTGCGCATGCGCACCATAGAAAATACGCACATTCATGTAGCGTAATATTGAACGTATGGGTGATTCACGTATGTCTCACGTAAATACTTACATGTGGGCGTGCCAAATTTTACGTTAGTCCAAAATACGTCTGAAATACGTGAAGCAGGCGGGGGGTGGTATTTAAAGTGTACGGTATGGGCGTGCTTAGCTGCGTACGTTCACATAGTCAGTACGTCTGTTAGCGGACGTACTCTGTTACGTATGAAAAAGTTAAGGTAGGGTTTGGAAAGCGTATCTTGAGAAAATACGTCCGTGCAAGGGGTGTGCCGAGGGGAGTGTAGCGAACTTACGTGCACGAAAATACGCTCCGCGAATAAACGTACGGCACACGTAGTTCTGGATCTACCCCATTATCTTTAAGTGTGCATTTCCGAGCGTATAATGCCGCCGTACGTGCGTATCTAACTAACCTCTCCCACCCACTTACACGCATCTTTCTCCGGACGGATTATAAACACGCCCCTCCGTATGGATCTTCCCACGTGCGATTCACAAGTCCGTGCCTAATGGACTCCCGTGCGTAAAATAAACGTAGATAGCGTACATTTAGTTACTATGCATGCGCAGTTCATCGGATCGTACAAATACGCACGGCAAAAATGGCTCTCTGAATACGATCCAAGGTCTTTCCTGCAAGAATCGGGACAGACGCGAGCCCTGGAAAAGTGACCCTCTTGCATACGACGAGCATCTCACCTGTCCCGGGTGCTTTCAGAGTCCCCGTGGTGGTGGCGGGCTTGGTGCGTGGACTGGTTATTCCCACCTGAGCCGTCATGCCACGTCTCCAGGACCCGGTCTGGGAAATGACGGTGTTCTTCCTTCCGGATGTGCTCTTGTCAGACTCATCGGACAGGTCGGAGGGTTTCTCCCGCCACTTACACCCAGGGTCCATCTTTATTCCGCTGTCCGATCCGCCGTCTGCGCGCTTCAAATCATCACCGGGCCACAGGGAACTGCGATCGATGTGTAAATGCTTCTCTGCGTCAGTCTACGGAGGAGAAGGAGAAGAGGGTGTAAAGGACAGGGAGGACGGACACTTTAACGTGGCCTCCTAATCACTCCGTAATCAGCACTTATCAACTTATCTTTATATCAGATGTATTACCTACTCAGATGGGATTATACATCCCCTGCTTTTCCATATAAGAGACGAGAAAACGCTCGTGTACTCATCTATAACACTCTCGTATTTTATGGCTAAGAGCAGCCGCACAGAAATACGTAATTGGCACGCAATGATGAGGACACGATGTCCAATTGCATCTCATGCCATGCAGACGGAGATAGCCTTGAACTCAGGGGGCGGTCGTGAGGTTTAAACGCTCGCCAGCCGCAGTAACGGTCCTGGCTTTGCAACTCCTTGAAAAGTGTTAAACGTATTATGGCCGAGATCTGCAAAAACCTGATTTTCTTGGCAATATTTGAAAGGGTGTTTTTATTAGAGGGAAAATCCCCCTCGGATTCATGTCATCATCCCCGTAAGAGCGGCTCTGTGTTCCTGTCCGTCCCCCCGGTTTTCTGTGACATGACAGTTTGTATGGGAGCGGTCGGGGAGATTTCTCAGGAGCACCTGGGGTAAAGGCTGCCACAACGGATGGAAATTCCCTCGTCACAGAGACAATCCATCCACCACCAGTTCTGCTCTGCTATAATCTCTACCTGGGCCGCTGACGTCTGTTTACTATTATTTATTATCAGTCATTCTGGACCGGATCTGGAATTCTCTATTTGTGCACCCTCGCTCATAAGGAATTCTGACACAAGACTCTTCTCTGCTCCAAGCTATACATGTTACTTCCTCTAGTCTGTCTCTATGGTGTGTGACACAGGCC
>WWET01001338.1:267428-281969 GCA_011038615.1 Limnodynastes dumerilii | reverse complement strand
AATAACAGTGTGATAGTAACGCTGGTCAGTATCTGTGTGCAGTAAAGATATATCCCTGCATGCAAAGAATATAATTACCTTGACTCCCCCTGCAATCAACATGGTTTAGCCAGGGTGTAACTAATTTCAAGCACTTATTTAAGTCTGGATCCAGCCCATTGTAACAGCCATCGCCTCTCTTGTGTGATAACGTAGGTAGCTTTATCTGTTCTAACGCGTTTCACCATCTGCCATATGATTGCATAGGTGTGTAACCAGCTTCATTTACCTATCCACTCCTGATCTCTCACCACTGTGTCTCTCTGCACTGTGTCTCTCTGCCGCTTCAGTCATCTAAAACGCACTTCTTTAGACAAACTTATCAAATTCCTCAACCTCCTTCATAACCTTTGTCTACCCTATTTACCTACCCTAACTACTATATTACCCGGATTTCCTTTCATGATTAACACAAACTTGGACACATTCTCTTACTATGCTAAAATTTCCCACTGAGCACTGTTTCCATAGTAATACCGCAGTATATAATGAATAAAAATCGCATGTTGCGGCCTCTTCCTCGCGGCGTCTTCTGACCTCGGAGGTCATATAAAGGGTGTTTGTCCACTCGCTATAAGTTAATTTTTGCATGAAATTTTCCCTTGAAAGATTTGAAAAGCAGCGGGTTTGTGTTACACTGATATCCTCCTCAGGCTAATCAGTTACTGGCGCTATATTTCACCGCTTCAAAGGACCCCATAATACATAATGTCATGAGAACCGGCCAGCATGGAGAGTCGGAGGAGGTCATGTGTCCTTTATGCTTTATATATATATAATATATATATATATATATGACCATATATTACTTTCCACGGGAACGAACAATACTAATATCTGATATTCTAAGAGACCTGGGGAGGAGGAATCAAGTTCACTTACAAGTAAGTGTTTGTTTTTTGAAACTGCTATTATTGAATTATCTTTCAGGACACCATAGCAACCACAGTCACATAGCATTACAAAGAGAGCAGAGAGGTTTTGCAATACCAGTCTAAGCTCTAACTTCACTGTAACATCCCGCCACCCAGCCCCCATTCGCATGATGTGCTTAGCATCTGACTGGCAGCCATTTTTGACTACAGAGATTTTGAATAACTA
Organism: Limnodynastes dumerilii; assembly: GCA_011038615.1. Classification (NCBI taxonomy): domain Eukaryota; kingdom Metazoa; phylum Chordata; class Amphibia; order Anura; family Limnodynastidae; genus Limnodynastes; species Limnodynastes dumerilii. The sequence continues at coordinate 280,829 of WWET01001338.1, read as the reverse complement.
GTCTTTATTTGTTGGAGGCTAGCTGACAAAAATCACATCATCAGAAGGATGGATTTCAGGTATTTATAGAAGAAAAACAACCATTTTCTTGTGAGACAATGTGAGATTGGTTATGGAGTCATACAATTATTTAAAAAATCTGTATATTTGCCATTATATGCCGACTATTCATATTCCGGACAGAAGCCATAGATGCCTGCAAGAGGCGGGGCTTAATAATGAGATTGATGCAAGTTGCGCCTATAGCCCCGCCCTTTTTGTTAGTATTACCAGTGATGGGGGCGGGGCTTGATCACGCAAATTGCGCCATTAAGTCCAGTCCTGCCCCTAGTAACACTAAGAATAGCAGAGTTGCTAGGCAGGGGGCGGGACTTGGTTTGCATGAAACCACATTCTCAAGCCCTCCGCGGGAGATTCAACGGCTCTCCTGAGATACCTGGAGAACGGCCCAAATTTCGTGAGTCTCCCGGATATTGAAGGAGAGTCAACAACCCTGCACGTGGCCGGACACACACACGCTCACGTGGCCGGACACACACACGCTCACGTGGCCGGGCACACACACGCTCACGTGGCCGGGCACACACTCACGTGGCCGGGCACACACACACGCTCACGTGGCCGCACACACACGCTCACGTGGCCGCACACACACGCTCACGTGGCCGCACACACCCTCACATGACACACTGTATGACTGGAGGGTGACGTTGAGCCTTACCTGGAATGCATCTCGGGCTGTGCTTTAGTCTGTGGTTGTGGGGGTTGCTGTGATGGTTGGCACTGGACTGGAGTGGGGGAATAGGACTGGGCATGGGGGGTGTTGGTAGGGTGATATGGCTGCTGGCACTGGCTTGGCGTTCCTGAATGCTGGGTGACCGGAGCCGGCTGGTGAGGATTCGGGGGCTGCTTCTGTTGCTGTTGCTGCTTGAATCGGGAGAGGCTGAAAAATAGCCCTAAAATGGCCTTTAGATTCCCATTCCTGATCTCTGCAAGACAGAAGAGAGAGAGTTACAGAATGTAATGTCACCACAGAGGGTCCCGTCACCTCGTCACTGTCACCACTGTCACAGCCTACACCTCCTGTATAATGTGCCGGAGTCCCTGGTTGTGTGTAATATATATTCCTCTATGCATTGTATCGCTCTATTATTCCACACAGGTAACGTAAGTCACATGACAGTGATCACATGACTCTGATAGGTGAAACATAACGCTCAATATACTGCAGGGAAGAGAACACATTATGTGTCCGTACCAGTGTGTCTGTCCCAGACCAGGATAAGTCATTATACAAATACAGGAACATAGAATGTGACGGCAGATATAAATCACTGTATTGGGTGGTGGTCACTAGGATGTTCTCTGTATTGGGTGGTGGTCACTAGGATGCTCTCTGTATTGGGTGGTGGTCACTAGGATGCTCTGTGTATTGGGTGGTGGTTACTAGGATGGTCTCTTATTGAATGGTGGTCACTAGGATGCTCTCAGTATTGCATGGTGGTCACTAGGATGCTCTCTGTATTGCATGGTGGTCACTAGGATGCTCTCTTATTGGATGGTGGTCACTAGGATGCTCTGTGTATTAGGTGGTGGTCACTAAGCTGCTCTCTGTATTACATGGTGGTCACTAGGATGATCTCTGTATTACATGGTGGTCACTAGAATGCTCTCTGTATTGCATGGTGGTCACTAGGATGCTCTCTGTATGTTGCCCATAGCAACCAATCAGATTCTATCTGGCATTCTCTAGTATGTAATAGGAAAGTGAGAGCGAGAATCCGATTGGTTGCTATGGGCAACATCTCCACTTTTCCAATCCCGTAGCTTAGTAAATACGGCCCTAGGTGCTGTGGGAAATTCAGGAGCCTCCCGGGCGAGTCTTCCAATGCCTCCTGCAGAGCGGTCACAGCAGTAATCACCAGTCCAGGCGGAGGAGGGAACAGGTGCTGACCATTTACAAGTGTATACATTTCCCGTGTCACGCAAGGAGCACAGCCAGAGAGGCGACATCCAGAGCCAGAGGAACACAGCTTAACGCTCCCTGTCCTCACTGTGCGGGGTCCTAACAGGGAGTTCTGCACTGCAACAGGTGTAATAACGTTATTTATCCCTCCTGTATAAACACAGCGGCCCCCCTAGTCCTGGAACTTTCTATCCCTCTGTCAGCCGCAGTAATAGAATATTTTCACACCCTCATTGTATTTAGTAGAGCCCAGTAATTACAAAGGCAATCACTTCAATGGCCACAAGGCGGCGCTATAACCTTCGTTACGGCCTCAGGTTACCCTCTGGTTCAGTAGGACATGCACACGGTACAGGTATGACTCGGTGGACGCCGGCAATTTGTTCCTGAGATTTGCGATTTAAAATAAAGCTACGTAAACTGATGCTAAAATATATTAAGAACACGTTTATAACGAAACACATTATTTTCCCTTCCAAGAAATCAGTCAGGACTCTGAGGGGTGAAACGCGTGTACAGTGAAGTGAGTGTAGATTTTAAAGCGAGTCATACCTGTAGATGTAATCAAGAGAAGAGCCCACTTCCTGTAATAACATACTAACAAATGTCACCAGCTATAACCTCCAAATCTGATTTTAAGGCAGGAGCCAGGGGCCGCATTGTGAAGGCCAGGGGCCACGTGTGCTTTTAGCGCCACCTGTTGCTCATCCATACCAAGACCCATCTAGAATGCCGTGAAACACTGATGATGAAGAGGCTGCAGCCGCAGTCATTGGGTCCCACTCGTACGCCATTAGTGTGACGTTTCTCTGCGTTACATTGAATTGCGCTGTGTGCACTTTTATACGGTCAATCTCTGGCCGCTACTTTCACGCACACGGTCCCCCACAGCCCTGCCCCCAGCACCACATGGTTCTGCCCAGTCCCAACCATCCAGCCTTTGGGGCCTAATACTGTCACCCCCCCCCCACACTCCTGCTTACACCTCCATTCTCTACACCTCTGTGCTAATGCCTATTCCACAGGGTGCCCAGTCTAATAACCAAAGCAAACAAAATAAAAGCAATGGCAGAGGGATTAAGAAGCACAACTGCACCTGCACCAATGCTGGAGGCTAAAGTCTCCCAACAACTCTAAATTACGCTGTAAAAATAGAGTTGCTCAGTATTCGTGTCCTAGAAGCTAAATATTTCCCCTGCACGCAAAAAATAGCATTAATCTGCACCACGGTTTGATCCCGGTGGAGCTTTGCTTTGTATTCATTGACATTACTGTGAACCAGACCCTCAGGATATAAAATAGAGGTAATAATAAAATGAGTTACCAGATAATGAGCCCCTATCGATTCACGGTTGTATGAGGCTGTGACGCTTCTCCGATGTCAGTGATTCCGCCCGGATTTTGTCGCCTCTCCTGACCCGGTGTAAGGTCACCGCTGTACCATTCGATACGCGCACGGATTGAGATATTCTCTGCTCGCGTTCAGCGCTGACACTTTTATTTTTGTGAGTACAACTGGTACAACAACTTATGGCTGTATTTCTGGCCTGACACTTGTGTCTCAGAAATAGTGACACACAATCCAGCACCTATTCCTGGAGCTCGCTGCACACAAAGATTCCATTCTACTACCAGAAGAATGCGAGACCTCTCTTTTCATGCTTAAATCCTGACAATTAACAGTTCAACTGCCCCGGGAAGAACAATGAGGACTCATCTGGAATATTGACTTTGTCAATCCGCGATATGACAGCGCTAATCCCTGAGATTGCCATATTGTACTTGCTGTAGAAGACATCTAGGATGAATAGAGAGCACAAGTGACCTCTGTCTCCTGACACGCCCGGGCTTGACAAATTAATCAAATTACCTCCAATTTCAAGTTTAAAGGGGTTTATTGGAAAGATCCGCTGAGGAAGCGACAGTGACGGAAACATGAACTTTTCCCACGATAGCATAAAAAAAACAAACACATTTTCGGACAGTAATTCACCTCCACAAATTCATAACCAGTTCTAACATTTATTTGTTACCCTAAGGAACGGAAAAGGTCTGGGAAACACAGCAATGGCGGAGTTCAGGCGCTCTCCTGGTCACGCTCATGCGCGCCCCAGATGTTACGGTACAGAAAGCCAGGCATACGGTATTTAGGTGGGCGGAGAGAGCATTGGCATTTTACAATAGGGGCGGGTTTTTAAGACTCACGCGTGGATCAGCGGTCGTAGGGACTATTGATCCGCAAGAGAGACTTATAGCTGCCTTATGGCAGTGTAAGTCATGTACAGTCCAACATGAGAGAGCGGAGTGACGGGGTCGTCCTCTTCCCTTTGCCGTAAACGCCAGAACGCCGTCTTGGTTACTAACTACAGTGATGTCTTCTTGAGCAAGATTATTAAAGGCCAATCACTATGGATGTTTATTAGTCTCAAGTCATGTAAAATCATCCAAACAATGCTATTTAATATAATAAAAAAAAAACAAACAAACAGAAAAACACCAACAGAAAATGTAATACCACTAGTATCCACTAGGGGCAGCACAATCAATAAACTTACACATTGTTGACTATTTTAGGATGAGATTAATATACATCATTCTTGTGAGTATATTATATCATACTCTCCAACATGACCCCTTCCATTAGGTACAATATACTCCACACCTGACCTTCCAACTGTCACTCACCTGGTTTGAATGACTTAACGAACGTTTAAAAATCTATTTGTCTCTTCAACAAAGGAGGTTACCATAGTAACTGACGGTTGGAACCTGAGGAGCAGAGTATTCTGTACCTAATGGAATGGGTCATGTTGGAGGGTATGTATTATATGAGACAGTATATAAGGGTGTAATGATGCCCAGTAATGGTATCCATTCTACTACACGTTAGACTTAAACCCACCCACTTAACATCCTGCGTGTGTTACTACTGGTAGGTGAACCATAAAGCCCAGCATGCCCGGCCAGGCAGAGGAACTGAACCGATGGAAAAACAGCTGTAGAGGCCTAAAGGAGCCCTAAAAGAAGGAGGGGGGCTGATGATCTGTGACAGGTGACAAAGGTCGCACCCTCCTAGACAGTTTATATTGTCAGTCAGTCAGTGAGTGAAAGAGCGTGACACCAGGACTCACCCTCGCAGGATAGGCCTTGAATGTTTATGCCTTTGGCTGCCAGGAAACTCAGGCAGGTATCGATATTCTCAATCTAAAGAAAACAGAAGGTGACAGATTAAACAGAGCGAAGTGACAGCATCGTTACCCAATACCCAGATCCTGCTCAGTACCACCTCCCTTTCCCACAAGCAATGCTCTGACTGTCTACAGGAGAAATGCCACTAGTATAATAATCATTCTCTTATACTATCTGCCCCACATCGCCTCTAGTTCTGTGTGTATATATATATATATGTCTGGGATCTGTTTTATGATATATACTGCTCAGTTTCACTTCTCGTTCACTATAACTAATTCCCACAAGTCCGTGGTCGGTCGGTCCACAGGAGCTGCAGGGTGAAAGGTGTCATCATAACACAACTCTTCTCCCTGCAGCCCCTCGTAATGACAGGACAAAGGCTGTGCTAAGCCGACGTCACCTCTGTCAGCATAGCCCAGTCATTGCTTTAGATGCCATCGTGCCACGAGGGGCTTCCAGATGCAGACACAAGCCATAAGGAGAAAGAAAGGAGAAGGAAAGTCGGAAAAAGGTTAGTTACTATACATAAAGTAATAATATTGGAGGCTGCCATACCGGGTCAGTAGCAGCTACCTGGAATTTTGTTTAATCACACAATTTCTCTTTAGCACATCTAAAAAGTGGGGCTTCTCGGTAATGACTTAGGGCGTCTTGAAAAATGTATTTGTTACCCTAAGGGAGCGGAGAAAGTCTGGGAAATGCTGCTATTGCGACGTTTCAAGACAGCCGATAGTGAGGGGGGGGCAGCGATTATCCTAAACTGCCCAACAAATGTTCAGCTGCACTAAGCAATGTAGGTGAAATAATAATAAGGGGCAGAGCTCCGAGCGCAGCGGCAGCAGTGTTTTAATAGCATATTTCCACACAATCCTAAGTCACAACGCGTTTCGCTGTCTGAATTCCTCAGAAAGAAAAGAACAGAAACACAGGATTGCACAGACTGTTCATGGCGCTCAGAGCTCAACACGCAAAAGTGTCAGTTTCCCATGCGAGGGGTTGGAATCCATCCGCTTACTTTGCGGTAGTCTATCGGATGTGTGGACAGAACATTACATTAGTACAAGGACTTCTGTCTCTCTGTGTTCCTGGTAATAATCTGTATAAGTGGTTGGTATTACGATGCCCGCTCTGGAGGCTGCGCTGGGTGACTGCTGGTGGCTTGGCACGGTGGTATACCGCTGGAGAATTACTCATATAGGGTACTGGTGCAGCTTGTGCTTAGGAAGATCTGACATCCACAATACAGACAGATCAGGAGGGAGGGTAAAGGACGCCAGTTGTAGCCAGGACCGCTCCTCTGCGAGGTGGATCACATACCACACATTGTGTGTGACCACAAAAATAGACCCTGCGGCAACTGTCACCCACCAGCGCCATGAAGAATTCCTGACAAGTGTCCTGCAAACAAGCAGCTTTACCCAATGCACAGCCAGCAAAACAGACCGAGAATAATCAGACCGCAATAATGTCGCTCAGCGACTTCCCACGGACGAGGATTTCCAGGACTCGGCTTAGAGTAAGATTTAGGATCTCCTTATATTTATCCCAGGCATGTGTACACTGTTCTGCTGTTACCTCTACCCCCTCAGATGGGAGAATATTCCACTTATCTATCACCCTCTCAGTGACGTCATTACTCGTCACATTCCGTCTAAACCTAAAGCACGCTGACAGACTGATAAACACCTGAACGCCCATCACTGGGGCTCTAAAGTAACATTCGGCTTTTGCAATCAGTAGAAACCATCATTCTGGATCTGAGGAGCTCTCTAGGGAACGAGCGCCCTCTGATCACTTTAACATTACATATTACTTCAAAAAGTTAGTTTCTTGCTAACTAAGGACTAGAGGACAAGGTAGGAATAGATAGTTAATGGAGTGTATATGGGAATGCTTCATTATTAACGAAGATGGAAAGTTGCGTCGTCCCGTTACCATGAGAGGCGGAATCCATCACACGTTGTGTTAGTTCTCAGTCTATGCAGATCATTCATAGAAACACAGAAGTGTGTAATATTAAGGATATCCTGATATTTGCCCCAGGCATGTGTACACTGTTCTGCTGTGTTATCCTCTACCCCCTCGGATGAGAGGTTATTCCACGGATCCACTACCCTGTCAGTGAAATCATTCTCCCGCACACATAGACGCGTTACAAGCCTTAAACATCAGGAATGACCCCCAACCACAGCGGACGATGACTGAGCGCTGGCCATTATCCCGCTGACAGGCACTCACCATTTGTGATCTAGTCTTCGGACAGCCATTGATGTCTTCAATCTTCTCATTTGCTGATGGAAAAAGAAGGAGAAGAAGGAGAGATGTTGCTGAAATATCCAGAAAGTAAATGTGTGAAGCCCTGAGCCCCGTCCAGAGAGAGAGAGAGAGAGAGAGAGAGAGAGAGGGGAGATTCCACCCCAGACAGCTGAGGAAAGGTCATGGAGGGAGGAGGAACAACTGTTACCAGGCTTTTACACGTCTAAAATCATCCAGCAGTCAAGACAGACAGACAGACAGAGAGGCAGAGGGACAGACAGACAGAGTCGCAGAGGGACAGACAGACAGGCGGACAAAGGGGCAGAGGGACAGACAGACAGACAGAGGGGCAGAGGGACAGACAGGCGGAAAGACAGACAGACAGGCGGTCAGACAGACAGAGGGGCAGAGGGACAGAAAGACAGGCGGACAGACAGGCGGACAGAGGGGCAGAGGGACAGACAGACAGGCGGACAGACAGACAGAGGGGTAGAGGGACAGACAGGCGGACAGAGGAGCAGAGGGACAGACAGAGGAGCAGAGGGACAGACAGAGGAGCAGAGGGACAGACAGAGGAGAAACACAGGAGCAGAGGGACAGACAAAGGAGAGCAGTGAGGAGAGACACAGGAGCAGAGGGACAGACAAAGGAGAGCAGCGAGGAGAGACACAGGAGCAGAGGGACAGACAAAGGAGAGCAGTGAGGAGAGACACAGGAGCAGAGGGACAGACAGAGGAGAGCAGTTCAGCTGAGTGTGAATGTGAATGCAGTGTTTGCGCAGTAAATGCGTTTGTAATAGTGGGCGGGGCAGCGTGCGATCCAATAGAGCAAACATCGGAGCCTTTGGATTGGACACAATTACGTCACGCTGCATACGTAGAGCTCTGTGCAACTAACCAGAAAATATCTGAAAACATGTTTAAATAGTATTCTTAGCGCTGTATATTATTAATAACTAAAAACCACATAATTCCCCCGCCACATTTTCCTAATTCTATAAACGCGTTTACCGCTAGAAACCCGCGCATTTGTCATAAAGAGGTCTCTGAGTGTCAGCTCCCAGGGCTTAGACCTGACCTCTTCCCTCGGACCAAGCCCCTCGGAACGCAAACCGCTGCAGCTCCAGTTGCGTTAGGGTATGAAGGGGCCGTTCAGCGCATACACACTGCAAAATCAGCCAGCAATACGCGACGTCAGCTGCGTCCACTCACCGCGGCATCAGGCCCAGAGCGTAACACAGTTATCCATACAGAGAGCCTGCGATGTGATCAGTAAGGGGCTGAGGGGTAAATGAAGGAGGTGAAGCCCCCTCCCACGCCTGGTAAAGCCGTCTGCACGGGTCGTCATCATAGAAGCAGAGCCCCCTCCCTTTATAAATAAACCCCAGCACAGGTGCAGCCTCCTCCGCAGGGGTCCTGGTGACTGACCACGGGCAGGGAGGGATTTTCACTCACGTTACGTCTGATCCACGCCGTCTCACCCCCCAATAACGACAAGACACAAATAAGTCACAACGACAGCGAATTGGGGGTTAATGCGGGGTTTCCGGCTCTCACGGAATATCCGCGTGACTCCCGATATCCGTGTACTTCTCCCGGCTTCTCATCGAGCCCCGCCCCCAGGATAACGATGAATTGCAGTAGTGATGGACAGGGGGCGTGGCTTAATGACACCATTTGCATACTCATGTCATTAAGCCCCGCCCCATATCTATTTCTTCCTCCGCTACACAATCCAAAATGGAATCCCATCTAGCTCGCTCCTTCCTCTCAGAGCTCCCCTCAATGCAATGGCCATAAATACTCCCTGAACCAGACGAGACTCAGTGACCACTCACAACCCTCCCGAGAGCAGCCACACCCCTAGCGCCACACTGCCAGCTTCCTATGGCTGTACCGCTACCAAGAACTACAGTGACCATTATACAAAACATGACAATAATAAAGCAATGGGGCATGACGGAGACGATGACGATGGGCAAATCGTAGCGCAAAGAGGGACCTCCCACAGGAAACAGCTTCTGTCATATCCTATGACAGAGGACCCGAGCTCCTCCCCACGATGACATCACAGGGCAGGCCGCATGCGCTGCAAATCCCCATCCAGGGCGTTTCATCTCTCATTGGCTCATGCAGCCCTCACTCCTTCTAATAATGGTGGCTGGAACATGTGACTGGGCACCACGGTGCGTTCGCAGCGCCAATGTTGATCTGATAATGAATGCTAGCGGTACCCAGCACTGGGATTCATGCCCGCGTGTGAGTGCTGCCGTTTTCTGATGCAGAGAACGAGAGACTTTGGGCCGCATTCAGACTTCCGTCGGCGATTCGGCCGCAAATATACGTAACTAAGTCTCAGGTCGGAGCACCCACCAAAAAAAACTCCCCTTGCTTTCTCCGGCCGGAGCTAAAGTTAGACCTGCATTGACTTGCCCTAACTGGCCGCACAAACTTCCGACCTTATGTGTCTCAGTTGCGTATATTTGCGCCCCTAACTCTGTAAGCGCAGCCACTTCCCCTCATCTCAATGCCCCCCTCCCATTTCTATGCAAATCCTTAGGTCCGTATATTTCCGCAGCACTTAGGGTCGCATTATTCCCCGCCCGATTCACAAGTCCGTCCCTTAGCCATTTCCGACCTTAACGTCAACGTAGACGGTGTATCACTATTACTACGCATGCTAATCCTAAAAATACGCACGGAACTTTAGTGAAAAACGAAAGCCTGAATACAGTCCTTTGAGGCCTGACATAAACAGACCGGTTACGGGATAAGCCGCGCCGATAATCGATTGATTGGATGCCCGGAGATCCGATCGCTCTCTCAGACCCGGCTGATTATGGTTCCTTGGTGGTAATCGTTTACGCTGAGAGTGTCTCCTCTGCTATTCAACATGGCTTTGCCCAGGTGTAACTTTCCACCTGTTTTCCTCTTATTCTCACACTCTGGATCCAGCCCAGAGGGATGGTGGGGGGGGGGCAGGGTTCTGGAGATGGGGAATAATGTGCACAGAAGCTCCCTCCGAGGACAAAACAAGCGCTGAATGTATAATGAGCGTGAGATATTCAGGCAGAATGGGTCCCACGCGTGATCCGGGGTGTAAGGGGTTAAGGGTGGCAATGCTCGAGGCGGGTCTAGTTTATAGATTTCCTCCTTTCATCTTGCACTGACAGCTCAGAGCTTTATTACATTACAAAGGCAGATTGCAATCGCTGGGGGTACGACAAATGTCCCTGCACACGTCACAGCCTGTGTGATCCAACCACACACACACACACACAGGGAACAGAGCGGACACTGCCAGAGACAAGTCACAACTCCCCTGGAATGTGTGTAGTGGTAACCTGTCATAATGACTACACATAAACAAAGCACAGATGGAAATCAGGGAGCACACTGTCCCCGATGCAGAGGTGAGCGGGATGTTATACAGCACATGCTCACCACTGAAGCCGATCGGAACCCTATCCACTCCCTGCAGCTTTAAACAGAGGGCGGGGATTGCAATAACAAGTGGTCAGGAAATCTTACAGCTCCGAGATCCCGTCACAAAAACATTGGGGGCTGGATTCGCATTGAAAGTGCTGCTTTCTCCGTGTGTATTTTTAGGATCGGATAAACGGCGCATGCGTAACTTTTATTGATGCACGCTACGTAGGATCTCCATTAGGCACGGAGATACGTCCAAAGGGGCGCGCCAGACCTCCGTACATAGGAAGTTACGTGAAAGTGGGTGGCGTTTTAAGGGCACGGTTAAGAATGTGCGCACGTAACTAAGCAACTAAAGCACAAATATACGCACAGAGTTAAAGTTTCCCTTATGGTGGCGGACATCTGCTAAATCCCTCCGTGCGTGGGAGTGTCGTGGGTGTTGCCTTGCCACTTAGGCGCGTATATTTGCGAATCCGTGCGTACTTATTTCACACTTAAGTGTGAATACGGTGATAGGTACTGAGGGTCCTTCGTATGGGGAAAAAAACGCTTCCTGGAGAATTTTAGGGGCATGTAATCAGCGCAGAGCAAGATCCTATTGGTGAACATCGGTTCTTAGGAAAGGGCATAGAGTTGAATGTCAGGCCCCCCCCAGGATTTCGGGGTCTGGCCCGGATGATGCTGCTGGGGGGATGTTAGATCCTCAGGGTGCCAGGAGAACAGAAGGATTACGGCTCAATGTTCTAGCAGTGGGGGGTTATCTCTCAATACACTCCCGGGAACACGCTGGTGGCTTAATTGGCTGCTAACTAAAATCAAATAAACCCTAGAGGGAAATGACGGTGAAAGCTATAACGGTGCGAAGACTGATGTGAATATCAGACGTCATCTCCTAATAAAGCACGAGAAGGTCCGCAGACAGGAGCGAGGCGAGATTACGCTATATGGCTGCGTGACCATCATACATGCTCTTACACTGTGACTGACTCCACACACCTATCTGCCACTGTACCACCGACAAATCTCTCACAACCAATCCCGACCGAGGAGCTCCTGCTCTCTGCAATACTGGACCAATGGGCGTAAAGTGCACAGTCAGCCGATGATTGGACCCATCTCACCGCAGACTGCAGCAGTGTGCACAGCGTGGGGCGTATTCACGGAGGCGTTACGTAAAGGTACGCAATTATACGCACGTACGTGGCAAGGCCACACCCCCATGACACTCCCCACACACAAACAGGTTTACGGTGACTTCAGCCTCCATAGGACACTCTTACCTCTACGTGTGCGTTTACATGCGTATAATACTTCCGTACGTGCTAACCGCACCCTGAAATGGTCATTTAAATGCCTCCCCCCACCCACTTTCACGTAACTTCGTCCGTACGGATTTCAACCACGCCACTTGGCACGCATGTCCCCAAGTGCAATTCACACGTACGCGCCTAATGGACTTACGTGCGAAAACTCAATATAAATAGCGTAAATAAAGTTACTCCGCATACGCAGTTACTCCGATCCTCAAAATACGCACAGAACTCCGCGCAAAAGCGGATCTGTGAATACCGCCCTATAAGTCTACGTTCTGCAGCGTTTCTGTGCTTTCTGAAAGGTTTAATGGCTTTGAATAAACAGGACTGGTTATTATGGGGAATTTTAATCTTAAGGGCAGCGACTGACTGAATGAATGAATGAATAAATGAATGAATGAATGAATCAATCAATCAATGAGCGAATAAATAAACAAATTAATGGAAAAAATTAATGAAAAAACAAATGAATGAATAAAAGAAAGATGGATGAATAAATGAATGAATAAAAAAATAAATGAACGGTGGAACAAATGAATGAATGAATGAATGAATGAATGGATGAATGAATGAATGAATGGATGGATGCATCTTATGTGTTGTGTGATATGACTGGCCCCATATAAGGAGACAATAATAATAACACAATGGGAGTGTAATCGCCTCGGTGAGTTCTCGGCACAGGTCTGGACTCGCGTTGAAGTATTTCGGAAAGTTTGAGCATAGGGTTAAAAGTTTAGTGATCTGCGGAGAAGAGACCTGGAATGTTACTCACCCACAACCTGGATGATGTCAGCCAGAAGGACGCCGTCCGTCACATCTTGCTGCAGGTCTTTAATCAGACGCTTGTGGCCGGCTTTGGCCAGGTAGTGGTTGGCCCAGTCCGTGTAGATCTATAAAGGAGTGGAGAGACTTTAGTGGAACGCTCCCAGCAGAGACAGAGGACAGAGGCCATTAACATTCAGCAGCGGTTACTAATCTACCATCGCTCTCAGTACCAGATCCTTTCTTCCCATCCGCTGCCTGACGCCACAGCTCAGGATGAGTTACAGGAACCTCAGTGAATGGGGACCCGGCAGCACAGAGCTCCAGCTCCCGGGATGAATTGCTGGGGAGATTAGCAGCTCAACGTGTTTGTTTTTAAACTCCCCAATCACCGCATGAGATGCGGCTGTACACTGCACCCCTCCCCCCACACACGCAATGCCCCCGTCACACACTGCACCCCCACACACACTCACAC
>WWET01001338.1:249609-261852 GCA_011038615.1 Limnodynastes dumerilii | reverse complement strand
ATCACTAGGCAGCAGACAGCATTACACAGGAATCACTACACTACAACGCCCTGAAGACCGAGGCTCTGCTAGATGACAAGGTGACAGTGAAGGGGCCCCGTCTCCCCTCCGCACCCTCCCAGCACCTGCCAGTCTCCGGATTCAGCTCCGTTACCTCTCACACACCAGGCTGGCGGGTAATTGGCTGCTCCGGTGTCATTGTTTCATCGCCCGCAGCCTTGCGTGTGGGTATATTTTAGAGGGGTGATGTCATGTTGTGTGATCGTGCCAATAGGCAGCGACTGGCTCACAGGAGGGTTATCTGCGACTCTCCGCGTGGTCAATAGATGAAGCCTCCAAATGACTGGGTGTCACATTACTAACAAGGACGCAGCTTGTTCGATGCACGGGATGAAAACACATTCCCCGGGTCGTCCTCATCCCCAGACCGCTGTGACTCAGTCTTCGCTGCCGGTGCCCAGACTGACGTCAATGTCCCCCTTGTCTTCTCCATTGTCAGCTGACAAGCGCTGTCACAAGCAGTGACCCCCATGAATAGCAATGACCAGGGTGACACGCTGTGGCAGAGAGAAGGTCACTTCCCAGAAACCTCCTTAGTGAAGCTGCGTCTGCTGAGTCACAATCATGAGTAAGAGGATCCACGACAACAACATCGCAGGAGGGTAACCGAGGAGGAAAAGCGTAGGAGAATTGCGCATGAGATTCGCACAAAGGGGGCGCATAGCGGACAGGATCTAGCCTACCCATAAGAGGTTTTACCGTGTGGTCGGATCGCAAAAACTCTGCGCAATCAGAATGCAATTCGCACAAATCACGCTTCCAACAACTGACACTTTGACAGGGATGTCAGATGTGCTTGTAAGTGGGAGGGGCTTCATATTTATACTGCCGACCAATCCGCTACCTGGGTTAGAAGTCTGTGTGAGGGGAGTAGTTACTGATTTCCACCTGTTTTCCACTTATTTTTAAACTCTGGATCCGGTCCAATGACGCTTCAGATAGAGGGGCGGAGCTGGGGTGACCGGTGGGTGTTCCCTCTTAGTCAGGTGACAATATAGGCGTTCCCTCTCTTATAGACAGAGAGGCGGGGCTGAGGTGACCATTGGGTGTTCCCTGTTAGTCAGGTGACATTATGGGTTCTTCATGTCTCTGTCTACCCATACAGACATAAGACAAAGGGGCGGGCCTTTGGTGGCAAGTGGGTGTTCCCTCTTAGTCAGGAGACAGAATAGGCGTTCCCTCTCTCTGCAGATCTCCTTCATTCTGGGGATTACAGTCAGACAATTTAAAGTCGTCCTCGGCCATAGAGATTCGCCTGCATAGCAACGCAATTAGGTCAGTCTTTTGCGCGGTGGTTCCGAACCTTATCGCATCGTGTCAGAATATCGCCAGTAGACAAACTTTGCAGCAGAAGGGGTTAACGTCACACATCCCTATGACAGTGAGTAGCTCAATAGTCCAACAACAAGTCTATTACATACCAGGAAGGTGCATTTACCTACAGTTACACAATATTGTGGCGTTGCGTCTGTCTGTCTGTCCACCCCTTGCAGCATGACATCACTGCGACAAAGAATGAAATCTACCTATCTCTAGAAGGAATGTCCTTCAACAGGTTTTCTGGGATCTGTAGTTCAACAACAGCTACTAAGCTACGGTGAGAACCAGCCACTGAGGGACATCAGAATTATTTTATATTTATGCAGATGAAAAGCAAAATAAAACGATATCAAACCCAACACAAATCACAACAACACAACACAACACACCACAGCCTTCTACATCATAATAAATCATCTACAACCGAGGAATCAGCATGAAACACAGAGCGAGAAGCACTCCGACAATGACATATAATGACACTATTGTGACCGCGTCACACACACATCTTACTTTCTTATACTGGCCGAAGGAAACTTTGCTGCCGTTGCGTTCAGGGACCCAGAACCTCAGGCTGGCCGGCATTGCAGGCAGGGAAAACACGGATCGCCTCTCACTGTCCCGGGGCCCTCACTGAAATACTGCTGCCTCCCAGGCTGCGGAGTAATTATAGCCCTGTGTTATGAGACATCGGATTACACTTCAGGGTCCCTGGGGTCAGATATAGTGGGCAGCAGGCCCCTCGTGCTGTATTCTCTGACAGCTACCACAGAGCGGATGATCTCCCTGACTCCCTGAAGTGCGAGTGATCTCCCTGACTCCCTGCAGAGGGGTGATCTCCCTGACTCCCTGAAGTATGAGTGATCTCCCCGATTCCCTGAAGAGCAGGTGATCTCCCTGGTTCGCTGAAGAGTGGGTGATCTCCCTGGCTCGCTGAATTGCAAGTGATCTTCCCGATTCCCTGAAGAGCAGGTCATCTCCCTGACTCGCTGAAGAGTAGGTGATCTCCCTGACTCCCTGAAGAGCAAGTGATCTCCCTGGCTCCCTGAACAGTGGATGATCTCCCTGACTTGCAGCTCCCCAATAACGGGAAATTATGAACAGCCTGAGAAAAATATGTGAGAATCTATAAAACACAAATAAAACCCATTACCTTTAAGATGAATTTAATCCCCAAAATAAATGTGACCCTTCAGATAACTTTAACGTACCAGCTTGCATGTGCCCTCCTGCCCCTTGAGAACTGTGTTGTTCCCCAGGGCAGTGTTGCCTGGATGATAGAACAACTTTGCTGTCAGACACAGTAGGAGGGGATACAACGTGTAGTGAAAAAGTTACAGGGGAGGACATTAAAAGCATCTGAAGATTGAGTCCACAGGCACATGACTTTTATGGGTGCATGTGCCCTGCAGTGCCAGTAGGTGGCAGCACTTCTATATTACATTCTTGCTCTCGTTATAAATGTATTTGGTCTGTATAAAGGTAGAATAATTGCTGCGCTTTCCTCACAACAATTAAGTGATTCCATTCTGACACCTGTTAAACATAATGTAATAAGCCTCTGATTCGCCATCTGCTGAACAGCTGCATTGCCTCATACAGGCTGTCTGCACCCTCCGCTATCTTAATGTGATTTGTATCTTCAAGGTGAAGGGGAAAAAATCTCTCACTTCCGATTAACACAATAGAAGCCGACGCTTCATAAATCATGGTGTTACCCTGTATATGTCATACTATGATGATATTACCCTGTATAGGTCATACTATGATGGTCTTACCCTGTATATGTCATACTATGATGGTATAATCCTGTATATGTCATACTATGATGGTATAATCCTGTATGTCATACTATGATGATATTACCCTGTATAGGTCATACTATGATGGTCTTACCCTGTATATGTCATACTATGATGGTATAATCCTGTATATGTCATACTATGATGGTATAATCCTGTATATGTCATACTATGATGGTATAATCCTGTATATGTCATACTATGATGGTATAATCCTGTATATGTCATACTATGATGGTATAATCCTGTATATGTCATACTATGATGGTATAATCCTGTATATGTCATACTATGATGGTATAATCCTGTATATGTCATACTATGATGGTATAATCCTGTATATGTCATACTATGATGGTATAATCCTGTATATGTCATACTATGATGGTATAATCCTGTATATGTCATACTATGATGGTATAATCCTGTATATGTCATACTATGATGGTATAATCCTGTATATGTCATACTATGATGGTATAATCCTGTATATGTCATACTATGATGGTATAATCCTGTATATGTCATACTATGATGGTATAATCCTGTATATGTCATACTATGATGGTATAATCCTGTATATGTCATACTATGATGGTATAATCCTGTATATGTCATACTATGATGGTATAATCCTGTATATGTCATACTATGATGGTATAACCCTGTATATGTCATACTATGATGGTGTCACCCTGTATATGTCATACTATGATGGTGTTACCCTGTATATGTCATACTATGATGGTGTCACCCTGTATATGTCATACTATGATGGTGTTACCCTGTATATGTCATACTATGATGGTGTTACCCTGTATAAGTCAGTACTATGACCAAACGTTGTGTCCCGGATCACTGGGCGTGAGAAAAACCTCGGCCAAGGAACATAGAACATAGCGGCTTGTGTTACGCTTGAACTGGAGACATTACTATGTGACATAATCATGTGACCTGGAGACATTACTGTGTGACATAATCATGTGACCTGGGGACATTACTGTGTGACATAATCATGTGATCTGGGGACATTACTGTGTGACATAATCATGTGATCTGGGGACATTACTGTGTGACATTATCAGGTTACGTGCTATAAATGAAGGGGCAGCATTCAAAACAAACTTATATCTTGGCTCCAATGATCTGATATTGTTCAGTCTGGGTATCCTGGGACTGTGATCGTGTATATAGATACTACACCAGCCTCTGATCACAGCGTTACTGGGAACAGACTTATTAACCATGAAGAAAGCACCTGACACAGACAGGAGACCTGGCCAGATAACCTCAGCTATCCATGTCTGGTACCAGGGAAGTCAGGCCGAGGGGGCCTCCAGAGTAAACATCCTGAGAGCCACTTCTGCCTCTGCCCGCTCCATTTATCTGTCTCTGGGAGCTGCAGGAGAAGTGTCCGGGGGTGGTTAAAGTGAGCAGCCCTTAGTCACGTATCATTGATCAAAGGGGGATTATTTCAAAGGCCTGAAACTAAAGATCCTAATCAGACAAACAGGGCAGAAGGATTCCAGGAGAGGAGCATAACAGGAAGGGCCCGGAGATCAGCGTAACCCTTTCCCTGCTGGGCACCCGGCCTGGCACAAGTGCCCGCGGTCATCCCTGCGCTAATCTGCATCTCGCGCCACATCAAAGAGAAATAGGCTGCGCTCCTGGGGAGGATTACCGGCGAGTCCTGTCTGGGCTTGCTGTGTCACACCGGGTTCATTTCATTCCAATGTGACGTATTTTCTCTCCTTATCGAGAGGTTTTACCGGGTCAGGTTAATGGGACGCGTGTCCACCGCCAGACACCCGAGACAAAGCCTCAGCCCATCGTCCTCCTTACCCCGGACACCCTTAGTATTGGTTACGTGAACTACTTCAAATGCACACGGGACCAGCCATATCGCACAGTGCTCAGGAGATGTGGCTCAGATAATCCACTGTGGCAGCCCTTCCATTACCTGCTCAACCGCTCCGCTGTCATGTCCCTGACAGCTGATTGGCCAAGCAGTACAAGTGCAGGAGATCAGCTGGGCCTCGACTCCTAAACACACAAGCTGCCGCAGGGGATTAGCTGAGCGGCAGCGGTACATTGTGTGTTCTGCAGCGCACAATAACATTAGGACCCGAAAAACCCCTATATCACACAAAGGCTCCATCCAGAGGTGAGTATACGCCGGCTGACGTGATGTCTCTCTGTGCGATTATCTACTGTACATACAGGAAGCACGGTGGCTCAGTCAGTAGCATTGTGTCTCACAGCGCTGAGATCATAAATTCAATCCCTGGATTAGGCCCTATCTTTGTGGAGCGTGTATGTTCTCCCTGAGTCTGTGTGGGTTTCCTGCGGGTGCTCCGGTCTCCTCCCACACTCCATAAACATGCTGGTAGGGTAACTGGCTACTGAACAGATTAACCCTACTGCGTGAGTGTGTATTAAGGAGCTTAGATTGTAGCAACAATGGGGCAGGGGCTAATGTGAATTATTCTCTTTAAAGCGCCATGTAATCTGACGGCACTATAAAAACTACATACAGCAACAAAAACATATATTTTTTTCTTGTTTTTATCAAAAATGTTAAATATTTTCTCTCATTATTTTGGGACATTTAGGCGTCGCATTAATCAGCGTCACACTGTACGACACACACTTGTGTAATGTAATTGGGCGCATTACTTGCAATTCACAGGCCGCATTGTGTGTGCTGGTGGATAACACGCAGCCCGCCCTGCGTTTTGCAATGCATCTACGACACATACGCTATGTGCACATCTCGATCAGGCCTCACAGTCTGCACGTCCAGCGCTGTATAATACACAAACCCTTTCCCGTCATCGCTATGACGTAATAATGCGATAAATCAGTCTATCATTAATAACAGCACAAGAGCACAAAGTAATCCTCAGCTTCCGGCTCTAAGGTCCTAACTACCATGTCTGGAAGCTCCAACAACAGCAGCAGCGATTGCTGGGAGGAGATAAGATGTTGTTTGAACTCCGAGCAAGACATCACACATTAACCTTTATGGTAGGACAAAGGAACCCTTCACCCGCCTCTTATCTCCAATTTACTGACAGCCACCAGCCATAAACCTCACAACCCGTCACCGCAAGATCAACAGACCTCCAAATCCCCAAACCCCCAATCAGCAAACACCAGATCCCCCGGGGGAACCTCGCATATAAGGGAGAATCATACACCCCAAAATCTGCAAGCACGTTTTTAGGACGTAGAATGCAAGACTTTGGGGCCAGATATCACAAAATTCTCATGTTGGGCCCCCATTAATAGAGGGGTCACTAATAAGAATACAATTACAGGTAGACAGACTAAGGGCTCTATTTACTAACTTCATTTTCAGGTGATAATGCCTGTTTTAACACCAAAACGTTCGTTATCACCTGAAAATGAACTTTGTACAATCTACTAAGCTGCGTTCGCCATGGAAATCTGCTGTTTCCATGGCAATGCATACACACTTCCTAAGTCTTCGCTGGCCCGTTGATCTTAACGGGTGCCAGCGCTAATTGCAATTTACTATCCCTCGTGCCGAAATTATCATTCAGCACCGAAGGTAAAAATAGTGACTTCATCCCAGGGATCTCCCCATATTCCCCCCTTTTCCTCCCCCTAATAGCCGTTATTAGGGGGAGGAAAAGTGGGGCATGTATGGGGAGACCGCTGGCATAAAGGAGGATGCGGTCATTCAAAAAAAAAAAAAAGTAAAAAAAAAATTGTGTTTTTTTTCTTTTTAACAAAAAAACTAAAGGAAAACATTAAAAAAATGAAAAAAAAGATAAAACTCACCTGTCCGGGAGACGCGTCCGAAGATTCCAGCCCCGATATGAAGACCCTGCGCATGCGCAGTGGCTTTTTTTTATTAGAGCTTGAAGTTTTCTAAGTCCGGGAGTGTAGTCTCTGTGCAGGACTTCATTCGATATGAAGTGGCCTTCGACGCGGGCAGAGCACATCGCGGGACTTCGAGGGACCTCGGCGGAGGGGTGAGTATTAGTAGTAAATGTTAAAGGGGAAGCTGCCGGGCTCGCCGCGAGCACAAGCGAGCCTGGAGCAGCAACGATCCCTGAAGAACAAAAAAATGAGTAAATAGAGCCCTAAGTCTTGTAGTGACGGTCCCACAAGAATTATACCATCAAACTCTGACCCCATCATTCCTTGTTGCTATTTGCAGCATTATGAAGCCATGAAGGTGGGTCTTAAGGACATATTTTATGTCGTCGAGTTATTGGAGACGTCATCCGTGTCTCGCCACCAAGGTGAGGAATTTTTATTCTATTTCTCATGTCAGTTTTCTGTATGACAATATGTCAGCGTTATACCAACATAATATATGTCCATGGCGATTGCGTAATTCCCCGTGCGCCGGCTGTTACGTAAAAGGGCCTGTCCCCTCGTTTTACGTTTGCCGTATCTCTGCCATATAGGCGGAGATAGGCATTTAAATTAGGGCTCGGGCGGGGCAAGCCCCATTACGACACGGTCTGCGGCCTTATGGCCAAGTCGTAAACATTAAAGTAGGAATCTTTTACTACCTACAGCGGCCGTAATGACCTCGGGCGTCTGTAAGTCCGGATCCGGCCCAAAGATCTTATAGTGTTGGTTGGATTATTGTCACTGTGACCATAACGAGGGGACGGATCTCTTTTTGGCAGCACGGTTACATAAAAAGGGGGAACGACTATGGACGGTTCTACTACAACGGGCCTATTTCATCAATAACACTAGAGACACGGAGATTGGGAAGACCACATGGAACCTGTCTCTCGTGAGGACTTTAGCTGGGCCGTAAGTAACTCCGGGCCACTGATCCACTCCGGTATTGATAAAGGAAGTTTACGAAGTTGAGGAGGGCAAAGGGGACGCGCCGCCGTCGGACGTATCTCATCCGCAACGCTAGACGTTCACTGCGAATTCTACAAGCAGCTTGCGGACGTGGGCTAACGTACGCCGGTCTGGATCCGGTCCTAGGTGGGTGCCAGGATTTTCCAAATATAAAAAGTGCACTGAATGTATCTAACGCAGAGTTCATCCGAGCCCAACACAGACAACTCAACCTGATGCTATAGAGGAATTCCTGAAGGACTCCAGGAGCCAGATTTACTAAGCTGCGGGTAAGGAAAAGTAGAGATGTTGCCCACAGCAACCAATCAGAGTCCAGCTGACATTCTCTAGTATGTAACAGGAAAGTGAGAGCTAGAATCTGATTGGTTGCTATGAGCAACATCTCCACTTGTCCTTACCCTCAGCTTAGTAAATCCCCAGAAGGGAAAAGTAACGATTAAGGGAAAAGTTGTAGGCGGGTGCATACAAATAATAGGATTAAAGTCCTCTGAAGGTGGCTAAACCCTTTCAGCACAATGTTATATGATGATTTAGCTGCATAATGGAAATGATAGAAGTAAATATCTGACACATCACTGATTTCTCTCTAGTCATCCACCGATAGCCGTCTGGCTTTTCATTGGCAATCCCAGAGCCAATTCAGTCACTGAACAATAGATTGGCTGCACCGCGGTCAGACGCAATTTAATTATCCACCTTGAGTTTCACAATAAAGCAGCCGGCGATGGACCAGAGACCCTTAGAGAGGCCTCCTGTGTGTAGCTCACAACACAAGTGTTTCAGCCATCAAATGAAATGTGCCCAGAGTATTTATAAGAACATAATCCGGGAGCCCTGAAACGCCGCAGCCGCTCGCTGACTTCAGGGATTTCACACAGATTAGTGTAAAAACAGAGAAGTAAGCAGAATATGTGACAGAGGCCGGTCCTGTGCACGGGGAGGAGGCCGAATCTTCCAGTCTATGTGTGGCTGACAATGGCGAGGTTGTGTGTAACTGTGCAGCGCATAATGCAGCATTTTACCCCATCCATAACCCATATCACACACTGTAATCTTAGCTGTACACAGGATTTACAGACCCGCTGCACATAAAGCAGGTATTCCACCAAAAAAACAAAAATACATATTGATAATTATTTCTTTCTCTTACTGATAAATCCCTGGGCCGGGCTATAGGAGGATTCATAGTATTCACCATTTTTATTTCGTTTGTTCTATCTGGCTGCTATTTACAATCATGTCATAGGTTACCATGGAAACCACAGTCACTTTAGTGAGAAGGGGGACTTTGGAACACCCCTTTGAGCTTGTTGTATTGTACGATCCTCCCCTATCTTCTTATGCAGAACCTGAATGTCAGATTATGTCTGTGTAACCTGCAGTTTCAAAGTGAACCATCGACAGGAATGAGACTTCCTACAGAGGTGGGCGTTCCCTCTTAGTCAGGTGACAGTATGGGCGTTCCCTCTTAGTCAGGTGACAGTATGGGCGTTCCCCCTTAGTCAGGTGACAGTATGGGCGTTCCCCCTTAGTCAGGTGACACTGGTGAGGTCAGGTGAGAAAGACGCTGACGGTTGAAAGTCCCTCTGTTTGAATAAGAGCAATTACATAGAAAACTCTTCCTTTGAATAATGCCCCCACCTGTATCTGGTTATATATGACAGCTGATATATTATCCTCCCTGGCCCTTCTCTGCTCCAAGCAATACATGTTACTTCCTCTAGTGTGTCTCTGTATGGTGTGTGACACAGGTCATGCACCATTTTAAATGCTCTTCTCTGCTCCAAGCTATACATGTTTACATCTTCTAGGCAAAGTGATTGCACAAACAACTGAATGGCTAATGAAGCAAAAAATGGAAGCCAGCACCTGGCTCACAATATATTTTACCATTATATGTAATAATTATTTTTAAGTGATTAATTACATTAAGCCCCGCCCCCCCCCCCCCCCCCCCCGGTCAGTTATGACATTAAGCATTCAGCGCCCATTGCTTAAGGAGCTTTGTAATGTCTGTCATAGAAGCACAGCTCATCATCGCAGGGTGTAATCGCCCCTCTTGTCAGTAAAGCAAGTTTAATGCAAATCCTAAAAACCCATCACAGGCTTTAATTCTGTGCATTGTTTTCCTGCTATAGGTGTAACGTGTCTGGTGCGAGCGACGGGTTCTCCTATCGCAGCCGAGCACTTGGAAACGTGGCCTAAACAATCAGTGACTTCTAAGTATACATCTTCCATTAGCTCCACATTAGCCCAGAAGGCCAGCGGAGATAAGGGCATTAACCAGGGGGTGACGCCATGTGCAAATCAGGGCAGCAGATTCTCCGTGTACAGCGATAATACTCAGCGGGATGAATTCCTAATTCCTTTCCGGTTTAATGCGACCGCCGCTTCTCTGTCCAGTCATCCATCTGTAGACTAACCTACAGCGCGAGGAAAGTGCTTACCCGGGACATCATTACACTTTACATTCACACCAAACATTCCACCGATCCCGAGACGCAAATCATGGACTGGATTCACAACGACGTGTTTTGGTAAGGTACGTGCCGATTCCTAAGTGCTGCGCTAATGCGTAAGTATTTTACACTATCTACGTAGCATTTTATTACGTAGATCGCATACATACAACTGGAATAACGTTTTTACAGACAAAGGGGCAGATCCGGACCTAAGAGCTTGTTACGTTTCATCGTGTCCCCTTACTCATACGTACTTTGGTCGTTTTACGTTTCCCTACCTTCACTGACGTCCGTAATGGTTTACCGCCCCTTCGATCGTCATTACGCTGATGGCACGTATGTTCAGAGTTACGCATTCCCGTCAGCGGCTAGCGTCCTTAGGTCTGGATCTACCCCAAAGTCCCCAGAAGATGGAAATGGTGGAAATTCAGGAGTGGGATCAGGCAATAACGGACGCAATGAAAAACCCGTCGTCTGTCCCAATAACAAGCAGAAGGATGAAAGAAAAACAGAGCCCTGTGCTAGAAATATATCACAATGGAAGGTAAAGGCCTCAGGGTACATGGAAAAGGTCTCTTTAATCATAGTACTTGTAGTGAAAAAACCAACATAACCCCAAAACATTTGCCCCAGAGCGCGGATCCGTTAAATAAACCTCCCGGGTGACGCTAATGGGCCGGATCCAGAACTACGTCCGTCTTCCTTAGACGGACGTAGTTCAATAAACAGTAGCTACTGCGCATGCGTAGTAGCTATTGTACGTAATCTGCGTATCGTTTCGTTTGGATGTATTTACTGTACAGGCTTAAAGTTTGGAAGCATCATAATCCCCCAAATGAGATACGGCCACATCCTTAATCCAACACGGGGAGGGTCACAATCTACGGCCAAACATCCTACACCCTATAAACATAGGAATGATTACAGGCTCTGCCTTATCACCGGCTCTAATCCCTGCTGATCTCCATACACAGCCTTGTGATTTACCCTGAGAGGGTGGATGCTAATGAGATATTTGGCTACGTCCTGTGATGAAAAAAGCTCTTTTTTTTATTTTACCTCCTCAGGACGCGGTTTCTGGAATCAACCTCACGACACGGACGTCTGTTCCGAGGTGTTCAGACGTGTCCCCTTGTCACTCTATTAACACATCCTGGCACCTGTAACACGCCTCATGCAGGTAGCCAGGAAAGGTGTGCGGAGGAACGAGGTCACTTGGCCACTGTCCTATTGAGTCTCTTGTCATTGTGGCGATGATGTCATTCCTCGCACAATAGCCAGGAACTATACTCTAGTTTCACAGCGCGCACAGAAAGGGATTTACCTGGAACAATGGTGTATTTCACACTACCGCCGTTCAGCTGTTCTATAGATGATATTTACTGAGACCCAACACAAACCAGTCAGACGACTTCTGTGATTAAAAAAGTTCCTTACAATAACATTATATAGTACAATAATGCCTGCAGCCAGGACACACATCACTGCAGCCACTGTGCACGGGAGAGTGTGAAAATAAGAGGGAAACAGGTGGAAAGTTACACCTGGAAAAAGCATGTTCAATTGCAGGGAGGGCATATTTCATCTGCTGCAAACAGTATCAGAAATGAGAGGTGATGTCTCCTAGCCCAAGTCTAAATAACAGTGTGATAGTAACGCTGGTCAGTATCTGTGTAATAATATAATAACAATATAATAGTATTAGAGATGAGAGGTGATAAATAACAGTGTGATAGTAA
>WWET01001338.1:195920-216024 GCA_011038615.1 Limnodynastes dumerilii | reverse complement strand
GCCCCCCCCCCCCCCCTTCCCTGCGATCCGAGCCTGGCCCCCGGGGTTTTTTCCTGCTCATTTTAATATTACAGTCACATCGTCTGACTCGGAGGAGACACCTGTCTGAATATCTGCCACTTCCAGGAATTTATCCTACGGGATCGAGGGGAAAAAATGATGCCGACGGGGTTCATCCGCAGGGCAGGGCGTCTGAATGTGAAGTGCGGCCAGGGCAAGCGTTTAGGGATGGGGGGCTGCAGTCATCGTTTGCACGCTCAGTTTAACCCCTTAGCCATTTGTGCTGTGTGGCTTCCGGGCATTACTGACTAGAGCAGCGCTGCGAGGGCTCCGCCCACAACTCTAGCACCTACTGTGGATTATTGCAGAGACCGTGACAGGGAAAAGGTGCAGGTGGGTCACAGGTGTGCACCAAATGCTCCCAATATCGGATCCATTGCGCCGTTACCTTACGCAAACCCTGGGACCGTCAATGTTATTATAGACCTATATAAATGAGCGGAATTCTTCGCCATACGCAATACACATCAACGTGGGACATTTCGCCCCTGGCTAAGCGTCATACGCACCTTTACATAACGTACAACCCATTCCTAGTCGAAAAGAACGCAATTGCGACTGCTTTAGGCGTATCGACCTGCGCCTACTCGACCGCAATAGCTTACTAAGGGTAACAATAATAAAGACACGTCATCGTCTCAGAATAAACTCAGCTTTGCGTCCGTTTTGTAGGCACCTGCTTTAACCGTGAATTGCGACTAAACGACTCCTGACGCTGAATCCTCCCCTTCTGTATACGGATGCGCGCACACAAATACGCCAAAGGTGGCCACACCCCAGCTAACAGGTGAGCGTAGAGTTATGGTTCGAAATTTTAGCGCAGGGAAAAAAAGGTCAAAGCATCACTGTCCAACCTTGAATTAGTGACCAGTTGAACCTTAAAAATGAAGTTACTGGCGCCCAGTTCAGCTTTACCGCCTCCCTATCGCACACGCACCCCTAGTTACCACCGACATATACCACCCACAGGTGCCCGTGTCATGCCAGCTGCCGGGATTGTCTGATTATAGTCCCTGACAATAACACAATGAGGACTGATGGGAGACTCATCTATTCAGACATGCTACACGCAGACTAATAACATGTGATTACAGGTAAGTATAACGAGGGACCATTTCTCTGACCTGGGTGTCAAACACGTCTTCTGACGAGTCCGTCTTCTGGATGGGATCCGCCTCCAGGTTATTGGGCTGGTATTCATATTGTGGCTTCAGGGGGATGTGACTTGGGTAGGACAATTTTGACCCTTCGACCTTATTTCCCAATTTCCCAAGGTAGCACGGCTGGGGGATGGTCTTGACAGGGACGTGGAGGATGGGGACAGCACTGTGGACGGGTTTGGGCAATCCCGACTTCATCTTGGACGCCACTAGGATGGATGGCATCTTCTCGACCTGCCGTCTCGACACGTCCTCCCTCTCTCTCTCTCTCTCTCTCTCGCTGCACCGGCTCGTCCTCTCAGACTGGTAGAAATATCAGAATCGCCTCCTCTGCAGGGCTAGCCGGCCACACATGAATTCTACTGAGTCTCCACCGTCGTTACCAGGTCTCCTGCATGGTGACACCTGTAATCTCCCTCCAGGCAAACGGCTCTCATCGTCCCGTCAGTCAGTCCCTTTGCAATGTGTCTGGACACAGCATCTGTTGCCCCCCTGTCCGGGATCAGTGCAGCGTGTAAGGAGCAGAAGGATTTCCAGATTAAGATGGGGGCTTTTTTTTTTTTCCTTCTTCAGTCTTAGCCAAGAAGCAGATGCAGCTTACTGTGTAAACGCAGGATAATGATGCCTCTGGATATTTGCTTTTACAGAGAATCAAGCCTCTCAGACACCATTACACCAGCCACAGCTGCAATGCTGCGAAAACACAGGGAGGGAAAAATGCAGACAGGTCCATGGCTTAATATGTCACCGGCTGCAGTGCAATGGATAGATGCCTGAGACGGGGGTGTAGAGAGACCTGTAGACCAGCCGAGAGCTGTGTGTGTGTGTGTATATGTGTGTGTGCAGTGTGTGTGTGTGTGTGGGTGCAGAGGATTGTATAATGCATCCTGCTGATTGGCTGATCAGGAAATTTCTCTGCAGAAGAGGGCGGGGCCTGCTCTCAGCTGTCAGAGCTTCTCACCGTACTAGGGAAAAGCAGCCGGATTTCAAACAGGCGAATGACTGCCGGGAATACACGGACGTGTGATTCACCCCTGCTGGATTCAAGGGAAAACATCGCCGGGGATGGTCACGGCAGACGCTTCCTGAGCTGTGTCATGCCCACAGAGCCTGGGCCTTGGCACAGGGGCACCGTCACGTGACTTGCAGCAGGCAGCACTTTATCTAGGCGATTGCGGGGAATGCACAGTGCTTTGAATGCCACGGTGCTGGTTACTGAGAGGACTAGTTACCGAGGGGCAACAGCAGGGCCGTAACTAAGGGTGTGCGATAGGGGCGCAAATGTTAAGGGGGGCACCAGTAAGCTAATATTTACGGTTAAATTGGCTTGAAATTCAGGGTCAGGGGGCACCATTTGTCCTTTTTGCCCCCGTTGCTAAAATTTCTAGTTACCGAGGGGCAACAGCGTAACCAGTTGTTACACAAGGAGCTGATCCAGAGAGACAGAGAGCAGACCCGTTCCACCAGCTACACCGTACTCCGCTCCTGAGCTTCCAGCCGTCACTCACCTGGATTGAATAAACGATCTGATGTTTGAAAAACAAAATTCTCTGCAACACAGGGGGTTACCATAGGAACGGATTGTTGGAAGCTCAGGAGCAGAGTATTATGTACCTAGTGGAATGGGTGATGTCGGAGGGTCTGTGGGAGTCAGGGCTAATGAGGTGCAAGTGTAGCACCTGAGCAGAACCATGTTGAACTGCAAGGGGGGCGAACTTAACTTGTGATAGCAGAATTAGGGCCATATTTACTAAGCTGCGGGGTTTGGAAAAGAGGAGATGTTGCCCATAGCAACCAATCAGATTCTAGCTCTCACTTTCCTATTCCATGCTAAAGAATGTCAGCTAGAATCTGATTGGTTGCTATGGGCAACATCTTCACTTTTCCAAACCTGCACCTTAGTAAATCTGGCCCTCAGAGTTGAGAGGTGAAGTTTCTTAGAGATTAAACATAAAGCTGTGCAGTGTGTGAGATCTATGTGTCATAGTAACGGACTTTCCCTGCATATAAAAGAATCCAAGTGAATTCGTCCCCCCCCCTCACATCGCACAATGGTTTAGCTGAGCTGTATTCTTGCACCTGTTGTGCCCTAACTCCCAAACTCTGGATCAGCCGCTGTGTCTTCCCGACCATTACTGGGACATATTACACACACTTTGTCTAGAATGTAAAAGATAAATGATCGTTAGAATCTCATTGGTTGCTAGGGGCGACACCTTCACTCTTCCTCTCGCAGAGTATAGAAAGTAATGGCTTCACCGCCTGGATAACCTGAACTTTCTTCAATCGATGAATAAGAAAGCAGCGGATACAGAATCCCGCAAAGAGCGCGTTTTCTCTAAAAAATGGCAGCTTTTGCAAACTGTGCACGGCACGAGCACCAAAATCTGCGCAATCCAGCATTCCCAATCCAGCACCACGTGAAATCTGAATCTGAACTAAAGTCACAGACTATGGGCCGGATCCTAAACTACGTACGCGAGTGATTTTCCACTTGCCGCTGATGTAAAATCGCCCATTAGTATTTACTGCGCACGCAGATATTACGCCACCTAACTCTGAACGTACGTATCAGCCACGTATCAGCAGCATAACTACGAACAAAGGGGCGTGACTTCCATACGTCACCCGTAATTAGGCTTCGGAGGCGGGGTGAGACATTTAAATCGTGCAGTATGGGCGTGGCTTAGACACTTACGCGAAGCCTTTACGTACGTCAGTGGTTACGCTTTGAAAAGTTAAGGTAGGGTTTGGCAAGCGTAAAAGTATGTATGAGTGAGAGAAGTGTCCAGGGGAGTGCATAGAAAATACGCTACGCAATGAAATGTAACAAGTGCTGAGGTCTGGATCTACCCCGATGTATCATTGCTCACTATGGGCCTGATCCAGACCTACGCCCGCCATCCTAGTGTAAGATCGGCTGAAAATCCGTTCTGCGCATGCGCCGGGCAGATGTTGCCCGGCGTTGCTACGGCAACGCTCGATCGTGGATCGGGCGTCCGTAGCAGCACCGTAGGGACGCTAGAGAGGACGTCCCCTAGCGTCCCTACGTTCAGGTTAGTGTAGACAGTATTCTAGATGAAGCCATTGCAATGGCCTAAAAAGTGGCATTACCACTTCTCTCTCTCTGCTATTTATTCTTTAAAGGATCATCTACAGGTCTGTAACACCCCGTGTGGAAATTTTAAGCATCTTCACCACCTTTTCATCCAAATATATTTAAAAATAATATTTTATTAGCAAAAAAGTAAGAAGAATAAAGGTCTCAAATAAGGAATAAAGAAGGGGGCCATACGCCCGCACGGGGGGAGTGTCGGGGAAAGTGAACGCCGATACGCTGAGCTTTAGTAAGCACAGTGCATCGGCGTAGGTCTGGGTCAGGCCCAATGAGCTTAATTAGAGGTTAAAAACAACCAGATCAAGAATTAATGCCCCATTCACACTGAGCCAACGACCCGGGACATTCCCAGGTCAAGTCCTGAGGGCCCGGATCAAGGCTCAGGGTGAAAGGGTCTGACTGCCTCTCCCCAGGTCTAATGACACAGAAGTTAGACCCAGGACAATTGGAGGGTTATTCCTGGGTCTGACCCGGGTAGCCTCCAGTATGAAAGGTGAGACCCCAGGTCAGTAACCTGGGTTTTTGCAGGGGCGGTGATGTGAAAGTAGTATAAATGATTTAGAACCAATGTGATTGGTGAACAATCCCATCTGACCAATCAAGTTGGAGCATGCAGGAATTGGACAAATAGATCTTCCTGTGTGGCCAACCAGTGGCTCTCCAGCATGCAGTAACAGACTAGGTAAAGCAAATGGCTGGCCGGGCATATTGGGAATCGTAGTTTCACAACACCTGGCCGTTATAGCGTGCATAGAGTAATATAAGCCGCACGTGTCGGGGAAGTGATTCTGTGAGGGCGAGAGTTTCCAGGGTGTCATTAATAGAGAAGCATTCGCAGGGTTAAAGTCTGTGTCTGGTATCCATGGAGATCTGATAACAGGGATCTCTATAATACAGTTCCCCAGTCCCCGTGATAAACACACAATAATGTTATTTCCTCATCAGAGATACACAGACAGCCATAAAACATCCAAACGAAAGCAGATATAAAGCCTCGGGAGCGTCCCATCCACACAGGTCAATCCTGAATAATACAGAAACACACAACAATATGATGACCCCCAAATCCACGTGTAACAAGGGGTCCGTTTATATATAAAGAACAACGCTAGCACTAATTATAAATAACAAAATATGATTCTAGCGCTAATTATAAAGTTAATATTTACTAATACCACTCCAACGAAGTCCAATGATGAGATTGTTGTCAGGCGCCAGTTTTGCCACTTTCCGAAGTCACGGCAACCTTTATTGAATGGACGGTGTGTGCCCAGAGGATTATTTATAGGGGGGACTTAGAATATTTCAAAATTCACAACAGGAAAAACATTAACATGTCTACGGGTCAAATGAACACGGTAATGTCCCCAGGTCACAGGAACACAGTAATGTCCCCAGATCACATGATTATGTCACACAGTAATGTCCCCAAGTCACATGATTATGTCACACAGTAATGTCACCAGGTCACATGACTATGTCACACAGTAATATCCCCAGGTCACATGACTATGTCACACAGTAATGTCCCCAGTTCACATGACTTATGTTACACAGTAATATGCATGAAGATAGAATATAACACAGAATACCATTGGTGATTCATTAGGCAATATATGTATTATGTATATAACTAAGTATGTATTTATGTGTGTATGCCTACATGGTTTTTTATTTTATTTTTTATTTTACTGATTTAAAACATCTGAAAAAAAATATAGTTTAATAATAATGTTTTATACACACTTAATATCACTTATTTTTTTATTACCGTTATTTTATAATGCTTTGTTTCTGGCGGTTTCTTCATATAGCTTCCTCTAATAGGGGTAGAACACTAGAATTTCCGAAGATGGCGATCTGTGGCGGAGCGCAGTGACCACCTGTGGATGTAGCGATCTGTCGGCCTGGCTTCAGAAGACCGTGCTGGCAATGAGCGCTGCTGTACAAACGATCGCCATGGAAACCCTAATTTAGTTCCATATAAATGCCCTCAATTTCAGGCAATAAAGGCCGCATTCACATAAAAGTCGCATTTATTGCCTGAAAATGAAGTGATTTACGTTTAGTAAACGGAGCCATAACAATCATACTGGGCACACACTGCAGTTTTTGACGATCATTGTTCCAATGACACGATAAACGAGTGTTTGCAGCGATATCGCGCACGTGTGTCCGCTAATCATTCCTGATCGCGGCAAAGTTCACAAAATCGTTTGATCTTTTCAACTGTTTCATTTTACCAATCAAACGATTAGATAATGAAAGCTCCGCCTAAACTCGTGTGTACAGAGCTGATCGTCAATTCAAGCGGCCACATTTACTAAGATGCGGGTTTGGAAAAGTAAAGATGTTGCCCATAGCAACCAATCAGATTCTAGCTCTCACTTTCCTCTTACATACTAAAGAATGTAAATAAGGGAAAATGTCAGCTAAAATCTGATTGGTTGCTATGGGCAACGTCTCCACTTTTCCAAACCCGCAGCTTAGTAAATTTAGCTCCAGAATATCTGATCGTTAGAAAATCTGTAATGTTTCCCCAGCTAAGTCCTGTATTGTATTTTACTTACTAGACGTTGTTGGATAATTGAAGTATTACATGTAATCATAGAATGAGACTCCTCTGTATATATATATTTATATGTAATGTAGTGTACAGGGCCAGATTAACAATGGGGCTAATGGGACTACAGCCCCAGGCCTCCATCTGAAAATAGGCCCCCACATACTGCAGATCTCCACTGCTGTGCATTAGGATGAATGTCAGGGGCTGACATCCTCCTCCAAAGCATGCAATATAGTTTGGGCCCTTGATCCTTTTCAGCCCCAGGCCCACATGGCCCTCAATCCGGCCCTGGTAGTGTAGTATAATGTCACCCTCCTCGGCTGCTGGAGACGTCTCGTTTTGTGTTAACGCCGATCTGACCCTCCCAGGTCACACCCTCAACAAAGACTTTGGTTTTACAACATATAATATCTGCTTCAAGATTATCAGCCTCATATAATAACCAGGATGAAGACATGTGACTCATGCACCACCATCATCACAACAAGTGTTACAAGCTATAACAAACTCAACTGACAAATCTGTGCGTCAGCTGCCATTCATATATGATAAGCGTCTCCCAGTGGTGGATTTACTATGAACCTAACGAATCTCCAGCTTCAGGGCCCCTAATCCCGGAGGGCCCCTTAAGCAACTTTTTTTAGACATTTTTTTCAACACAATCGAAGGAGTATTTAAAGTGTGTGTTATTAAAATAAGGCTATATTAGGGATAGAATCACAAGCCAATGAATGGGATGAAGGGCCTGATACAGACCTAATACGACGTTAATACGCCGGGCGCTAGCTTAAGATCGGCTGAAAAGGAGGATCGGGCGTCCGTAGCAGCAGCGTCCCCCAGCGTTACTACACTGCTGTTAGTGCAGGGGAAGGGAAAGTAATGAGGCAGGGAGGGCGGGGTTTGCGTTGCAACGCCGTCGTCCCAGCGTATTAACACTCGCTTACGCCGGCTGAAGTTAGGGTAGCCTTCAGCCGGCGTAAGCAATTGTTAATACGTTAGGACAAGGGGGAGTGTTCTGCGATGTTACGCTGAGCGTTAGCTCTGGATCAGGCCCAAAGTTCTTAATATTGACCTTAGAATATGGTCTTCGCAGGAGGGGTTTCTGAGTACCCGGAAACCCCCCTGATCAGTGCTGGCCGGCAGACTCTATCTACAGCTCTATACTGCGGGGGGCAGTATAGAGGCTGCTGTCAGGGTCATTGTGTGCACTGAAGAAGATAACAGCGGTCACCCAGACCTCCTCACTCCCTGTATGAACTTCACCCCACCGCCCCGATCTACGCCATTTGGCCCTATGGACCTTGTTGGATGTTGTTGCTGATTGCGAAGGGGCCCCCATAACATTTCAAACTGCAGTGCGCTCAAAAATATCGGTCCGCCACTGGTGTCGCCACCGTATACATTGGGCCAGATCCTAAGCTAAGCACACTAGTGTATTTACGCTCGGCGGTGACGTCAAATCGGCTATTTGTATTAATGCGCATGTGTGTGGCAGATGTTACGTCACGTGACGCTGAACGTACGTACCATCAGCGAAACTACGAAGGAAGCGGCGAGGGCATCAATATGACACCCGTAATTACGCTCTGTAGGCGAAGGGTTTAGGATTTGGTAATTACGCTTTGAAAAGGGTTTGGGAAGCGTAAAATGACCAAAGTACCTACGAGCGAGGGGCGTGCCTAGAAAATACGCCAGCGTAAACACGCTACACAGAGAAACGTAACAATCGCTTAGGTCTGGATCTTCCCCATTATCATTATTTAGCAGATGGGGATAATTGTTATTTTTAGAGACCATAAAATATTTCAGCTCATTATGGACATTTTATGTTACAAAACATTAAATCTGATTGTTTAAATATAATTCTCTTTACTCATTGTTCAAAAATATGTGTTAAATAAAATACAATCTACAGAATATCTGTGTTTATTCTCCAGGTCTCTCCTTTATTCCACGCTGCCCTCTCCTGAGTAATATCCCTTGTATGTTCTTTCACCTGTTTCCTGTGTTCTGCCGTCTGCACAGTAACATGTGTTATGGAATATTTTGTGTTTCGATGTCTGGCCAACTCCATCTCTAAATAAGAAATGCTAATTTAAAGCCTTAATGGACCATTATGCTTAAATTACAAGCTGGCTTATGTAAGGCAACCACTAATAACATGTAAATGGTGCTCTTTATAAGTGGCCAATGTGAAGGGAGAGGCCTTGGTATACAAACCCGCCCCTGATTTGTGACCATATACCTCAGGGGCGGGGTCATGATTATGCAAATCTCACTATAAGGACACACCCCTCACTTAAATAGAGCGGTGGGCTGAATCCAGGGCATGGAAGAGCCATACGCACCAAGGGGAGTCGCACTGTTGGAACAACGCTTATGCTGCAGAGAAGTTACGATCGCAGATCTCTAAGTTCAGGGAGCTGCACAATCTATTTTGGAACATGGTGTAAGTATTTCATACTACAAGCGCAGTACAAAAGGTATATGATCACGTATCGACGTTGTGATTGGCTGTTCTGTCTGGGCGCAACCTGCTGTGCTAGCCCCTTAGGACTGCATGGAACCCGCCATTGTTGTGTGGTCAGATGGACAGCGTCACCTCTGATTGGGTCCTCAATGTTCAGAAGACATGTGGAGGAGGAGAAGGGGAGCAATTGGTTCTCTGCCTTTGAACGATGACGATGGAAGCAGAACGTTCTTTCAATCTAAACAAATTTTTCACCAAAGCTCTGACTCTTCTCCTGACGGATCTGGATTAGCCGTGATTAGCGTCCGGGAGAAACAAGGGATGGCGGTAGGGGGGGAGGGGCATGAGGGCGTGATTTATGCTAATCATACCAGAATTCCTGCCCCTGCTTAATCAAAGCTGCCATTCATAGGGCTGTTAACGATGCGGCAGGATATGATGTCACAAATATGTCACCAAGCTCCTAGATTTGCACTAGAAGCTTAAGTGTAACCGTCAACAATTCACTGCGGAGGCCGCCATGTTGTGAACGAAACTGAGATATAGGCCCAGATCCAGAGCTATGTCCGCTAATATTTACGCTAGACGGAGACGTGAAAACACTATTTCGTATGCACGGCGCATGCGCACGGCACATAAGTCTGAACGTACAAACCATCCTAGTATCAACGGCGTAACTACAGACTAAGGGGCGTGCCCGCCACACGACACCCGTAATTACGCTTCGGAGGCGGGGTGAGGCATTTACATTGTACAGTATGGGCGCGCTTAGGTGCGTCAGTACGTGCAGCCAGGAATTACGCTTTGAAAAGTTAAGGTAGTTTTTGGGAAAGCGTAAAACGGCAAAAGTGCGTCTGACTGAGGTGAGTGTCTAGGAGAGCGCATAGTAATTACGATAGCATAAATACGCTACGCTTTGAAACGGAAAGGGAAACGTAGGTCTGGATCTACCCCATAGAGTGTAAGCTTGTGATGGGAAGATCATGTCTGAGCGCTCTTTACAGTCTCCATGTGATCTAACGCTCAAATATTAGCTATTTTTTGTTTATTATGCCGATCACAGGAGAAACATCAAATATGAGAGACCAGAGAAGCTGCCCAGAGCATCTAGAAGCCCACATCACACACACCGCACACATCACACACACTGCACACACTGCACACACATCATACACATCACACACATCATACACATCACACACACTACACACATCACACACACTGCACACATCTCTCCCGGCTGCTGTCTCCTGCTCTCTGTACATAGAACGGAGCTGGAGGCAACAAGATCCTTCTCAATGGTCTGTCACGCATTTCGCTCACGTTATAGCAACCATCTACGCACATAGGTGACCCGGAGGAGGTGACAGAGACAGTGTCTCCTGTGTGCCACCCGCTTCAGGGCATGAGAATGAGTCAGATACAACACTGTTGCTGCATTGAATTCCCTGCGTTTAGTGGAGGGGGGGATGCATATTGGTGGGATACCGGGCTGGGGCTAAACTGGACCTTTGTGCTAAGATGGGAATGTAGACAAAGGGTCTAATACTGGAGTAATCTCAAAACAATATATAGAAAAGAGACAAAAAAAAGCACATTTCTTAATGTAAGTTATATAAAAACACTGCTGTGCTGTAATTGCTCAATATACAGCTACAATTAAAGACCACTTAACAACAAGTTTAAAGTCTATTAGATAGTCACGAAATAGGCATTATTTATTATTCCGTGACTATTTAATGGATAGTTCTGTACAGAAGAACTTACGACACGAAACATCTGGCACATGCATTCACCCATACATATCAAGAGGACTTACGCAAGATACAGAGAGCAAACACAGAGAGCATCCTACCAAACACAGAGAGCATCCTACTGGCCACCACCAAACACAGAGAGCATCCTACTGGCCACCACCAAACACAGAGAGAATCCTACTGGCCACCACCAAACAGAGAGAGCATCCTACTGGCCACCACCAAACACAGAGAACATCCTACTGGTCAGCACACAATAGAAGGTATCCTAGTAATGGACACAACACAGAGAGCATCCTACTGGCCACCACCAAACACAGAGAGCATCCTACTGGCCACCACTAAACACAGAGAGCATCCTACTGACCACCACCAAACACAGAGAGTATCCTACTGGCCACCACCAAACACAGAGAGCATCCTACTGGCCACTACCAAATTCAGA
Source organism: Limnodynastes dumerilii (assembly GCA_011038615.1). Lineage (NCBI taxonomy): Eukaryota > Metazoa > Chordata > Amphibia > Anura > Limnodynastidae > Limnodynastes > Limnodynastes dumerilii. The sequence goes on along the minus strand of WWET01001338.1, from coordinate 204,448 downwards.
GACCAGGCAGAAGTTAGACGGCTACTGAAACTGACAAGCCTCAGAAGAGTAAGCAGGTGCTTATAGCCCTGTCCGTACCTTGTGAAACATGATTATAGTAACATAAAATCTCTGCGGCTGTGTAACATATTTCTTATATGGGAGCAGGATGGAGATGGTTTTACGGCAGAATCCCCAATCTGTCATTAGAATTCTGGCCATGGAACAATTGTGACGAGAGCCAATAGATCATTGATTGATTCCTGCCATCTGAGCATGAAGATGTCCCTGGCAGGAATTCTCATCTCAGCCTCTTCCGTGGTCTGGTCATCTCCCCTGCTCTGGTGGGACAGTTATCCAGTGTGATGGAAAGCTGGAATCAACCTGGAATAGATGTCTCGAGTGACAATCTGTGGTTATCTCTGTATCGCTCTCCATTAGTCTCCACCAGCTTATCCTCATATCACTGTGTAATATACTAGGTGACTGAACAGAGCTGTGTCCGTTGTATGAGGCGCCCACACTGGTTCCCTGTCTCACAGTCATTTAACATTTATCACTCACATCAATTGCAGACTAATAATTGACCGATAATTGTATAGTGTATATGCTGATGGGTCACGTACTCAACACTTACCGGCTAGGCGGACGGGAGCTCAACACCGCTGGATCACTGGACAGAGGAGCCAGATCAACTAATCTTCACTTGATGGAGAGGCCTGATCTACACTTCCATATTTGTATGGAGCAGATGAGTACTATGATTAATGTTAGGTTTAGGCTGCAGGTAGGCTTGGACTGCTGATAGAGTTATAACTGGTTACCATTAATGTTAGGCTGTGGTTAAAGTTAGGCTGCAATTAGGGTTATGTTGTGGCTAGGGTCAGGCTGCCATTAGGTTTAGACTGTGCTTTAAGTTATGGTTAGGTTGTGATAAGGGTTAGGCTGTGATTAGAGTTAGGCTGCCATTAGAGTTAGACTGTTATTAGGTTTAGGCTGTGGTTAGGGTTAGGCTGCAGTTAGAGTTAGACTGTGATTAGGTTTAGGCTGTGATTAGAGTTAGGCTGTGGTTAAGGTTAGGCTGCCTTTTATATGATTTAAGGGCCAGTGTGTATAAGCTTTGGATGTAGGAGTACTAAGTACAAACCTGGGGAACATCTCTGCCCCTCTCCATCAATCTATTACCAGATTTGCTTTAAACTGAACGAGGTGCAAATTGTGATTAAAAGTTAATGCCTGTAACTCACATTGCATTAGTCGCATCCATAGGTGTTTTACTGCGATTGTTTTCTGTGCAAAAATGTAGCAAAACGCGTCAGCTCAACGTTTCCCCTTTTCTGAATCATAACGTTCCAGCATATTCTCAGAAATAAGAATTTATAGCTCCCAGAACCTTTCATTCCCTTAATTCCTGCTAAGTAGATGCAGGTCACATGATGAGACACAGGGGCATTATGGGAAAACCCCAGGGTCCATGCAGACCATTTTAGAGGTTCCAGAGTGGAACAAGGTGCGTCTGGCTCCTACGCGGCTTCTCACACATTGCAGAAATAGATGCACAGCCTGCAGCTCGGATCTTGGCTGTCTTCCCTGCTCATTGCTGAGAGGAGCTTGTGTATAATGTCACTATGAGACATTTACATAATTAGGATTGTGCCTATATATGGAGAAGTAAGCAGGGCCTGATATACAGCAATAAAACAGAGCTTGTTTAAACAGTCACTGGGAAGACTCGGAGCAGACCTGGGTGTACAATAAAATAGATACTGCTTAAAGTGCTCCCAACCCCAGTGACACAGCTCTATTCATAACAATAATATATCGCAACTCCTCCGCAGCAGAGGCCAAGCTCCCATAATGCACTGCTAATTGCACACATACGGCATTTCCGTACCCGTACACACCGGCTCCACGGAAAATGGCAAGAAAACGTGTCTGAATACGGGCCCTAAATATCTTGCGGAGCTCACCTTGCGTTCAAGCTATACACATGGCGGGACAGGCCCCCCACCGCGGGAAAGGCTTACGGCACGGAATCCAGGATCATTTGTAGTGAGATCTGTTATGTAGCCACACACGTACCCGTAGGATACGCATCCAGAATGTGGAAATTGCCTGTCTCGCTCCAATAATACTAATAATATAAATAATAATAATAATGGATGGAATCACAATGACTAGAAAATCAACGCATTTTGCAACCACACCGGATGCAGAAATCTGGATCCAGATCTGTACAGGGAGTGCATCCAATGACAGGCGAGTGAAGAAAGAGAGGCCGATATGAGGGCGGAGCTTCATGACACGATTTATGCAAATTGCACCCTGAAGCCCCACCCCTGTTCATCAATTCTGCTACTCACAGTGTTACTGGACAATGGGGCGGAGCTTAATAGCTCAAATCCCGTCATCAAGTCCCACCCAGTCCCTAGTAAACCTAGGAATTGCAGCACTGCAAGGCAAGGGGGGCGGGATTGAGTCCATGATTTGCATAACTTAAGGCCGCATTGCGGGAGATTTGTTGCCTCTCTCGGGATTGTGAGAGAACTGGACGAATTTCGTGAGTCTCCCGGATATTGAAGGAGAGTCGGCAACCCTAAATAACTGCCCTCCATGCTGAGAATGGGTGGGGTCTGCGCTCGGAATTCTATGTGCAGGGTCTCAGTATGTCCGGGTCCTCGTCTATCGTCACATACACGGTGCATTTCCTCGTCGCTTGCGCCGTTCGTGACCCCGTCACGGTAATTGCTGTTGCTTAGACCCTGCAAGTCTCAGCTGAGTATTTACACGGACTATAAATAAAACTTATACGGAAATGAACATCAGTAACTCCGTTCCCTTTTTTTAATTAAATGAAATAATTGGCACAGAAAAGATCAGTAAGGCCCAGACTGGCAGCGCTTCATCTAGAAAATCTGCCATTTAAGTCTGTGGAGCGATGGTGGTTGGCAGGAATACAGAATGAATTTCAGCTACAAGAGAGACAAACCATGGTATATTAACAAGACTCTGCAACTGCGTAATCTCCCAATATTATATATTATATTATTATACACACACATATATATATTTTATGCTATTGAATTTATTTATCAATTATCTTTTAATTCTTTGATAAGGAACCCCCCCTCCCTTTAAATAAACAGAGAATTATGACACCCTACGCATTTCTACATAGACACCAGCAAAAAGATTTACATAACATTACACAGTGCGATGATTAACTGTACAAGAGTACGGTGCTTTTCCATAATCCTTTGTCAACTAAAAGAGAAGTAGCTGAGCAATGCGGAAAGCTCCTCTTATGCTGGAGGACTCTGTATTTCTTCTCTGCATGTTTTGCCATTTGCAAATAAAGTTTTCTTGATTTTTTTCGAATACTTTGTAGAGTTTTTATGTTTTGTGTTGTTTTGTTTTTCACAGCCCAGAAAGAGGCATTAGGCATGACGATTATAGTACCGGGGCTTTGCTCATATTTGCCTGGAATACTATCAGGAGTGTCACAGAAACATAGACATAGAAAGTGGCAGCGGATAAGAGCCAGTCTGCCCCTAGACCCACAGGCCATGCACCATTTTAGTTGCTCTTCTCTGCTCCAAGTTATATATGTTACTTCCTCTAGTCTCTGTATGGTGTGTGACACAGGCCATGCACCATTTTAGTTACTCTTCTCTGCTCCAAGCTATACATGTTACTTCCTCTAGTCTGTCTCTGTGTGTGACAACAGGTCATGCACCATTTTAGTTGCTCTTCTCTGCTCCCAGCTATACATGTTACTTTCTCTAGTCTGTCTCTGAATGTTGTGTGATACAGGCCATGCACCGTTTTAGTGGCTCTTCTCTGCTCCAAGCTATACATGTTACTTCCTCTAGCCTATCTCTGTATGGTGTGTGACACAGGACATGCAGCATGTTAGTGGCTCTTCTTTGCAGTCTCTAATGTATTTATGTCCTTCTGGAGATACGGCTCCAGCACTGACCCCAATATTCCAGGTGAGGCCGCGCCAATGACCTATAAAGTAGCAAAAACTTTATACAGCCCATAAAGCATTGCAGCTGTGTATCCTCTGTACTAGGATATGCTGAGACTTGTAGTTCTACAGCACTTTGCTGCCTTACATATAATACATGATCAATATGTGTCTGCATCTGAATGGATGGTGATGGAGACAGATAAATTAGAAGCTTTATAATTGTCCCCCCACCCCTGTGGTACCAGATCGGGGCTTGCGTTAATCTGAAAATCACAGCATGTATTACTTAGCCTGATTTGGAAGATTTAGAAGATAAATGTAATCCACAAGTTGAGCATTTGCTTGGAGACGATCTGCGGTAGCACGCGACGCCCTGCGCTTATCCAGGAGATTATTCAGCTATATTGTGAACCAGGATTCTCGTTTCAGGTGTGAATCAGACAATGGGTCGGAGTTACACTACCGGACATATAACGTATACATCCGTAGTGTACCGTTTTTTGGCACTGCGCAGTAGCTATAAACGTAAAACTACACTCGGAAGAATAAGAAATACTGAGGTGAGGATCTCTTCGTACAGACACCTCCATATGCAGTGCCAGGTCAAAGATCAAACCTTCCTCCACTAAATCCGCCCTGTGATAAAGTTTAGTTTATGATCCCCCATTTTTTTGTTACTGACCAATATTTGACTTTAAGATATTTCCATTTACTGATCCGTGTTTACTATCAATAAATATTAAAGAGAACTACGCTCGGAAGAAGAAATACTTAGGTGAGAATTTGGTTCTGTGTCTTCCCAGGCTTATTTAATCGGTACTGTTGTGGTACATGTTTCGCTATCTCCACTATACTGTTAATAAAAAATTGCTAGTGACTGGATAGGCTGCATTCTCGGTGATGACACTGACTCTTAGTGACTGGACAGGCTGCATTCTCAGTGATGTCACTGGCTCCTAGTGACTGGATAGGCTGCATTCTCGGTGATGTCATTGGCTCCTAGTGACTGTACAGGTTGCATTCTCAGTGATGTCATTGGCCCCTAGTGACTGTACAGGTTGCATTCTCAGTGATGCCATTGTATCCTAGTGACTGGATTGGCTGCATTTTCAGTGATGTCACTGACTCCTAATGACTGGATAGGCTGCATTCTCAGTGATGTCACCGGCTTCTAGTGACTGGACAGGCTGCATTCTCAGTGATGTCACTGGCTCCTAGTGACTGGACAGGCTGCACTCTGTATTCTAATAATCCTTGTCAATGGCCAGCAATTCTTCTCCAGCCAAATGAGTTTCATAGAGAGACTGTGAGTCGAATGTAAATTCATGAAGTCGGATCTTTCATCATCTCACAGACGCAGGAAAATAATTAGCATGAGGGGAATTTGTAGACATCAGCATTTCAATGCTCTTCAGCCAAGACTGCCACATAAATAAAAGCAAGAGGCCTGTTATGACTGATCTGTAACCCGCCACGGAGCAGCATAAAAGAGCAATTAAACAAAGCGCTTCATTAATTGCATATTCTAATGACTCTGGAAAAGAATCCCAGATCCTCTATTGATTCCTGAAACCATCAGGGTAATTATTTCAGGCTGTGGTAGAGAGACTGACACAGGAATGGTTGCCCCAGTCTGCAGCGTGACCTGGCGATCGCCTACATGAGACCCCGGCGAGGAGGACAGGACCTCAAGGGGCGGCTGGGTTAGTGAAGGGCTAAATGGAGTGCACAGGAAAGGAACGCGAGACAGGCGACGCTCTCAGACTTCCAGTAGCTCAAGTAGCTGAACAGATGGAAATAATGAATAACGTTTATTATAGACACTGGGGATGGCTGGTGTTATGTGACGCCTGCGTTGCGGCGACAGGGTATGAACTGAGCATCGGCTTATGCCTAATACCATACAGGAGCCCCAGCTCAGCCAATCCCCTGTCCCTGACAGCGGATTGGCTAAGTAGTACAGGTAAGCACCACTGCAGAGGATCAAGGTAAGCCTTGACTACTGAACACACAAGGCAGGTAGGTATAAGCAGCTGCATAGGGCACCAGGTCTGGGGAACGCTCAGGGTCCCAAACACTGGAGGAACACACAAGCCGCCGCTGCAGGGGATTAGCTGAGCAGCGGCGGATTGCGTGTTCCACCAGTGTTTGGGACCCTGAGCATTCCACAGACCTGGTGCCCTATGCAGCTGCTTATACCTACCTGCCTTGTGTGTTCAGTAGTCAAGGCTTACCTTGATCCTCTGCAGTGGTGCTTACCTGTACTACTTAGCTAATCAGCTGTCAGGGACAGGGGATTGGCTGAGCTGGGGCTCCTGTATGGTATTAGGCATAAGCCGATGCTCTCTGAAGCAGTACATGTAAGTAATAGTAAGGGTAGCTGGCGGAAGCGGAGGTGACACACTGACCTAGGACAGGCCTGGCCAATCTGAGGCTCTCCAGGTGTTGTGAAACTGAAACTCCCAGCATGCTTTAACTTCATAGGCAGAGCTGATATATGATAAAGCATGCTGGGAGTTGTAGTTCCACAACACCTGAAGAGTCACAAGTTGGCTATTTCTTGCCTAGGGCAGAGTTGCCGACTTCTTGTTTGACCTTCCAGTAAAAGTAAAAGGGAAGACAGCTTGGGGGTGGGGCTTAATAGCGGGATTTATGCCAATCAAGCCCCGCCCATTCCTAGTAACACTCAGGGCTTCAGGCAGAGATTTTCCAGCTCTCCGCGGATTCCGGGAGCAATACCCGAATTTAGGGACTTACTCGGACATTCCGGCAGAGTTGTCAGCTATAATCTAGGGGGATCAGAGACCCAGCACCAGCCCTGGTGAGTCCGTCTCCCTTACTGCGTTTCATCACTCAGACACTTTATCCTTCAGCTCTGGGAGCAGCAGTGATGCGAGAGCACCTGACATACTGCAGCCTATCCATTCACTGAGAGACTGCACTGAGGACGGATCCTTATAGGATATCCTTAAACTCATCCCAAGCACGTTTACATTGTCCCACTGTGTGATCCTCTACCCCCTCAGATGTACTTTTTGTGGATGCCCTTGGCTACGTCACGGCTCTGCTCTGCACTGGATACAATTGTATCCATATCAATACTGTGTTGTGTCCATGGTGACACATAACAACATTACAACATTTCTACCTGTTAAAGATCACAAAGTGTATTAAGGAAGATAAAGAAAGCTATATTTAGCAGCAAAGGCTGGTTTATTTGTTACACTACCTTGATCCTGCTAGTGTTTAGGCATTAAACCCTATGAGCTGACACTCAGATACAGAGCATGGTACAGTATACCTGTTTGTTCACTAGGCTCTCAGCCAGCCTGTATGAGCTAGATAGATAAGATGGTGGAGGGCAACTCACTAAGGACATCAGATAATACAGTGATAATGCAGTGCTCAGTGCTGTGTATGATCAGGACTGAGGGGATATTACTATGGAGAGAGACAGGGTGTATGGTAACAGTGCTCAGTATGATCAGTCACACAGCAGTGTCACTACCAGGACTGAGAGGAACATTAGTATGAAAGAGAAAGTGTGTAAGTTTGTGTAAATCATGTAATAGAAAGGGGAATAGGATAGCAAAATTGTTTTAAATAGGGTAGAAAAAGTTTATACAGGAGGTTGAGGAATTTGGTAAGTTTGTGTGAAGAGGTAAGTTTTAAGGGACAGCTTAAAAGTTTGGAGAATAGAGGATAGTCTTAATCGACAAGGAAGGATACAAAAGAGAGTGGGTGCAGCCCGGGAGAAGTCCTGTAGCTGGGAATCAGAGCATTTGGTTAGTGTAGAGGAGCTGTGTGCTCTGTGATGATCTGAGAGAGTGAGTTGGGATATGTATGAGGTGAGTGAGGATGTGTGTGTGATGAGTGAGGATGTGTATGGGGTGAGTGAGGATGTGTATGGGGTGAGTGAGGATGTGTATGGGGTGAGTGAGGATGTGTATGGGGTGAGTGAGGATGTGTATGGGGTGAGTGAGGACGTGTATGTGATGAGTGAGGACGTGTATGGGGTGAGTGAGGATGTGTATGTGATGAGTGAGGATGTGTATGTGATGAGTGAGGATGTGTATGAGGTGAGTGAGGATGTGTATGTGATGAGTGAGGATGTGTGTGTGATGAGTGAGGATATGTATGTGATGAGTGAGGATGTGTGTGTGATGAGTGGGGATGTGTATGTGATGAGTGAGGATGTATATGGGGTGAGTGGGGATGTGTATTTGATGAGTGAGGATGTGTATGGAGTGAGTGAGGATGTGTATGTGATGAGTGAGGATGTGTATGTGATGAGTGAGGATGCGTATGTGATGAGTGAGGATGTGTATGTGATGAGTGGGGATGTGTATGTGATGAGTGAGGATGTGTGTGTGATGAGTGAGGATGTGTATGTGATGAGTGAGGATATATATGGGGTGAGTGAGGATATATATGGGGTGAGTGAGAATATTTATGGGGTGAGTGAGGATATGTATGGGGTGAGGGAGGATTTGTATGGGGTGAGAGAGGATATATATGGGGTGAGAGAGGATATATATGGGGTGAGAGAGGATATATATGGGGTGAGTGAGAATAT
>WWET01001338.1:140568-158917 GCA_011038615.1 Limnodynastes dumerilii | reverse complement strand
ATATCCCCCTCTCCCTCCTGTACCTGGTTATATCCCCCTCTCCCTCCTGTACCTGGTTATATCCTTCTATCATATCCCCCTCTCCCTCCTGTGCCTGGTTATATCCCTTGATAATTATGAAAGCTGCTATCAGATCACCCCTGGCTCTTCTCTGCTCCAAGCTATACATGTTTAGTTCCATGTTAGTGGCTCTTCTTTGCACAGTCGCTAATGTATTGATGTCCTTCTGGAGATACGGCTACAGCACTGACCCCAGTATTCCAGGTGAGGCCGCAGCAATGACCTATAAAGTGACATCACTGCTTCTCTCTCCTCTCCCTATACCCCCAGCATGTGACTTGTCTCTCTCATTGCTCATTGTTACCCACCTTCAAGTCCTCTGAAATAGTGACTCCTAGATCCCTTTCCTCCTCAGTAGTTTCCATGTTAGTGCCATTAATCCTATATTCCTCCTGGAAGAAGTGATTATTCTCCTCTATTCCCAGCTATTATAGGCATAAGCAACGTTTGTCTCATTTGCTCATAGCTCTCAGTGATTCATCCACCATATTATTTGCAGAAATATCACCTAATGTCATCACTTCAACAAGAGGACGTAATTTCCACACATAGCCTAATACACAAATGACAAACTAAACTGATGTCAAATATGAGAAGAGATGTGATAATGTGAGATGATAAAGCAACTTGTTAAGGTGAATAATGTGATATATATGTGAGATATATGATGATATTCTAATGTATCAACACTTTCTAAAAATATAAAGAATGTAAATGTGATTTAATGACTCACTTAGGAGGTTGTGTAAATATCCGGAAATGATCATTTCATTATATATCATAGGGGCAGCATGGAGACACAGGATAGCATTAGGCCCTATTATATATGGAGACCCATAATAGAGAATATTCTAAAACTGATTTACAAACAGCAAAATGAGTCCACAATTCTCCAGGCAGCCAGGAGAGGGCGCTTTATGCAAAACGGAACCAGGAAAAGTCAATGCTAATTCCTCATATTATAGGAATAACGCAGTGTTTATAATACAAATAAGCTGTATTTATCCATGTATTTATTATGCAAATCATTTTGCATACATCTGACTACATTGTATCAATTCTGTAAAATATTTAAGATAAAGGAAAATATTTATGACAACAGATAATGTAAATATTACATATAAAAGCATGCATATGAAATGCACTACGAACGATTGCAAATTACAGGTTAAGCGCTAATGTACAATACTTCATTACACACCAGCCTCATTTTCCATGGGGTGGACGCATTACAGTTTAGGAAAAGGTCCAGGGTACGGAAGTGCCATAAATGCAAGGGGTGTATATTACCCCAGAAGAACCACAGTATATATCGCACACTCGTCATTTTGCTCCCATTGAGGAGGACTTATGAGTGCGCACTCAAATCTGGATCCGTCCCTTAGTCATCTTACAAGAATCCATTAGAGACCGCACCATGGACCATATACTGTATATTATATGCACCCTATCACTTCCCACGTGTGACATCACAGACCCATAAAAAGCTTCGATGAGGTCACTCTGCCTTGTTGGATTGGTTTCTTTGGAGCTTTGCGTATTTTTGGTGTATTCTGAGGCAATGACCAGCGAACGCCAAACATCCGAGGATGCGCTGTACCTCAGTAATAGGCAGCGCTTTTTATATGCCAGTGTTATTATGGCCCCCGTTCATTATATACAAATTAATATTATTTTATTTTTATTAGCTTGCAGGGAAAATACTGATTTACTCACAAAAATTGAACATATTTATTTTTTGAGAATTTTAGGAAACCTCTAATTTAGAGTTGAGGTATAAAACATATCAAACACAACTGCTCCCCCTGTAGTTCAAAATAGTTTTTGCCAAAGTGCAGATTAACTCCTTTTTTACTGTTACTCATCTCCATTGTCTCTGCACAATATGTTATAAATAAGTTATTCTTTTCAGTGACATAGGGCCTGATTCAGACCTACTCCCGCCGTAGTAACTACGGCGGTCGTAAGCATAAGATCGGCTGAAAAGTGGATCAGGCGTCCGTAGTTACAGCGTAGTAATGGCGGAGGGGTCGTCCCTTGCCGTTACTACGCAAAGTTTAGTGTAGGGAGGCGAGGGGAGGGCGGGTAATGAGGCTGGAAGGGAAGTGTTATCTTACTACCCCCGCCGGTCCAGCGTATTTACAGTCCCTTACGCCGGCTGAAGTTAGGGTAGCCTTCAGCCGGCGTAAGCGAGGGTAAATACGATGGGGCAGGGGGAGTGTCGGGGGGAGTCCCACGATGTTACGCTGAGCGTTAGTACAGTCGGCGCTACATCGTAGGTCTGGATCAGGCCCAACGTTCGTAAATCTACGCAGCATTTGCGCTAAATGCGACACTATATTCTATAGTGCACTCGCCTCACACACAGCCAGCAACCCCAACACATCCCCTGTGTAAAGTTCTCGTTCATAATGGAGGATCGTATGCAAGCTAAGCCCTATCGTTACCATATGAATGCCTCCCGACGCACACACTGTATGCATGGACAGCCATCATGCCCGCCCTTGGAATGGGTTACTACTATGTGTAATTCTGCTTTTCGATGCATTCACCGGCACGTTCACACATGCGCGGAACAGATGACGATGCACCTACATATTCTGAATGCGTAAGGACCCTGTCGTATGCAATTCTGAATCCGGTCCACTACGGCTGCACAACACATGAGCCCCGGGCTTCTGTCATCTAGATCTGCATAAAGCAACCAATGAGCTATGTCCTGCAGACGGCGATGAATGTTTCCCGGAGATCTATTCGGTGGCTGGGTTTATATTTACATGATAAATAATATTAGTTTCCTTGGTGTAGCCCCTGAAAGATGCTTCAATCTCTTCCACTGTGTAAATACATCTCTTCCTCTGCTTACAGTGCGATGTGTGATTTATACACTGAGCGTCGCAGAAATGGAATGTGTGAACGAGACGGAATATTTTATCTGGGAATGAGAAAGCGACTGCTCTCCGCTCGGTAATGTGTCACAGCCGCATCCGATGCACGTGCCAGGGATAGAAGCACTAATTACATCATCTCAGGAGGAATTATGTTCAGATACAAAAATCTGTATCTTCAGTGATATGATTATGCCCCAAAGAATGTCTCACACAAAACAGAGAGCAGTCACATTGTATCATATTGTAACACATCATTCCACACACACTTATCAGGGTCGCACTGGGAGCCGGGATCCTCAGAATGGCTGAGGCTGCCGCAACCAATGTCCAGGATGTATAAAATCCTCATCCGGAACATCAGCAATAGAATATGCCAAGCTTTGTAGCTGATAGATGATAGATAGATAGATAGATAGATAGATAGATAGATAGATAGATAGATAGATAGAGTTGTAGCTGTGTTGTTGCAGTGTTGTAGCTGTGATGTTGCAGTGTTGTAGCTGTGTTGTTGCAGTGTTGTAGCTGTGATGTTGCAGTGTTGTAGCTGTGTTGTTGCAGTGTTGTAGCTGTGATGTTGCAGTGTTGTAGCTGTGTTGTTGCAGTGTTGTAGCTGTGATGTTGCAGTGTTGTAGCTGTGTTGTTGCAGTGTTGTAGCTGTGATGTTGCAGTGTTGTAGCTGTGTTGTTGCAGTGTTGTAGCTGTGATGTTGCAGTGTTGTAGCTGTGTTGTTGCAGTGTTGTAGCTGTGATGTTGCAGTGTTGTAGCTGTGTTGTTGCAGTGTTGTAGCTGTGATGTTGCAGTGTTGTAGCTGTGTTGTTGCAGTGTTGTAGCTGTGATGTTGCAGTGTTGTAGCTGTGTTGTTGCAGTGTTGTAGCTGTGATGTTGCAGTGTTGTAGCTGTGTTGTTGCAGTGTTGTAGCTGTGATGTTGCAGTGTTGTAGCTGTGTTGTTGCAGTGTTGTAGCTGTGATGTTGCAGTGTTGTAGCTGTGTTGTTGCAGTGTTGTAGCTGTGATGTTGCAGTGTTGTAGCTGTGTTGTTGCAGTGTTGTAGCTGTGATGTTGCAGTGTTGTAGCTGTGTTGTTGCAGTGTTGTAGCTGTGATGTTGCAGTGTTGTAGCTGTGTTGTTGCAGTGTTGTAGCTGTGATGTTGCAGTGTTGTAGCTGTGTTGTTGCAGTGTTGTAGCTGTGATGTTGCAGTGTTGTAGCTGTGTTGTTGCAGTGTTGTAGCTGTGATGTTGCAGTGTTGTAGCTGTGTTGTTGCAGTGTTGTAGCTGTGATGTTGCAGTGTTGTAGCTGTGTTGTTGCAGTGTTGTAGCTGTGATGTTGCAGTGTTGTAGCTGTGTTGTTGCAGTGTTGTAGCTGTGATGTTGCAGTGTTGTAGCTGTGTTGTTGCAGTGTTGTAGCTGTGATGTTGCAGTGTTGTAGCTGTGTTGTTGCAGTGTTGTAGCTGTGATGTTGCAGTGTTGTAGCTGTGTTGTTGCAGTGTTGTAGCTGTGATGTTGCAGTGTTGTAGCTGTGTTGTTGCAGTGTTGTAGCTGTGATGTTGCAGTGTTGTAGCTGTGTTGTTGCAGTGTTGTAGCTGTGATGTTGCAGTGTTGTAGCTGTGTTGTTGCAGTGTTGTAGCTGTGATGTTGCAGTGTTGTAGCTGTGTTGTTGCAGTGTTGTAGCTGTGATGTTGCAGTGTTGTAGCTGTGTTGTTGCAGTGTTGTAGCTGTGATGTTGCAGTGTTGTAGCTGTGTTGTTGCAGTGTTGTAGCTGTGATGTTGCAGTGTTGTAGCTGTGTTGTTGCAGTGTTGTAGCTGTGATGTTGCAGTGTTGTAGCTGTGTTGTTGCAGTGTTGTAGCTGTGATGTTGCAGTGTTGTAGCTGTGTTGTTGCAGTGTTGTAGCTGTGATGTTGCAGTGTTGTAGCTGTGTTGTTGCAGTGTTGTAGCTGTGATGTTGCAGTGTTGTAGCTGTGTTGTTGCAGTGTTGTAGCTGTGATGTTGCAGTGTTGTAGCTGTGTTGTTGCAGTGTTGTAGCTGTGATGTTGCAGTGTTGTAGCTGTGTTGTTGCAGTGTTGTAGCTGTGATGTTGCAGTGTTGTAGCTGTGTTGTTGCAGTGTTGTAGCTGTGATGTTGCAGTGTTGTAGCTGTGTTGTTGCAGTGTTGTAGCTGTGATGTTGCAGTGTTGTAGCTGTGTTGTTGCAGTGTTGTAGCTGTGATGTTGCAGTGTTGTAGCTGTGTTGTTGCAGTGTTGTAGCTGTGATGTTGCAGTGTTGTAGCTGTGTTGTTGCAGTGTTGTAGCTGTGATGTTGCAGTGTTGTAGCTGTGTTGTTGCAGTGTTGTAGCTGTGATGTTGCAGTGTTGTAGCTGTGTTGTTGCAGTGTTGTAGCTGTGATGTTGCAGTGTTGTAGCTGTGTTGTTGCAGTGTTGTAGCTGTGATGTTGCAGTGTTGTAGCTGTGTTGTTGCAGTGTTGTAGCTGTGATGTTGCAGTGTTGTAGCTGTGTTGTTGCAGTGTTGTAGCTGTGATGTTGCAGTGTTGTAGCTGTGTTGTTGCAGTGTTGTAGCTGTGATGTTGCAGTGTTGTAGCTGTGTTGTTGCAGTGTTGTAGCTGTGATGTTGCAGTGTTGTAGCTGTGTTGTTGCAGTGTTGTAGCTGTGATGTTGCAGTGTTGTAGCTGTGTTGTTGCAGTGTTGTAGCTGTGATGTTGCAGTGTTGTAGCTGTGTTGTTGCAGTGTTGTAGCTGTGATGTTGCAGTGTTGTAGCTGTGTTGTTGCAGTGTTGTAGCTGTGATGTTGCAGTGTTGTAGCTGTGTTGTTGCAGTGTTGTAGCTGTGATGTTGCAGTGTTGTAGCTGTGTTGTTGCAGTGTTGTAGCTGTGATGTTGCAGTGTTGTAGCTGTGTTGTTGCAGTGTTGTAGCTGTGATGTTGCAGTGTTGTAGCTGTGTTGTTGCAGTGTTGTAGCTGTGATGTTGCAGTGTTGTAGCTGTGTTGTTGCAGTGTTGTAGCTGTGATGTTGCAGTGTTGTAGCTGTGTTGTTGCAGTGTTGTAGCTGTGATGTTGCAGTGTTGTAGCTGTGTTGTTGCAGTGTTGTAGCTGTGATGTTGCAGTGTTGTAGCTGTGTTGTTGCAGTGTTGTAGCTGTGATGTTGCAGTGTTGTAGCTGTGTTGTTGCAGTGTTGTAGCTGTGATGTTGCAGTGTTGTAGCTGTGTTGTTGCAGTGTTGTAGCTGTGATGTTGCAGTGTTGTAGCTGTGTTGTTGCAGTGTTGTAGCTGTGATGTTGCAGTGTTGTAGCTGTGTTGTTGCAGTGTTGTAGCTGTGATGTTGCAGTGTTGTAGCTGTGTTGTTGCAGTGTTGTAGCTGTGATGTTGCAGTGTTGTAGCTGTGTTGTTGCAGTGTTGTAGCTGTGATGTTGCAGTGTTGTAGCTGTGTTGTTGCAGTGTTGTAGCTGTGATGTTGCAGTGTTGTAGCTGTGTTGTTGCAGTGTTGTAGCTGTGATGTTGCAGTGTTGTAGCTGTGTTGTTGCAGTGTTGTAGCTGTGATGTTGCAGTGTTGTAGCTGTGTTGTTGCAGTGTTGTAGCTGTGATGTTGCAGTGTTGTAGCTGTGTTGTTGCAGTGTTGTAGCTGTGATGTTGCAGTGTTGTAGCTGTGTTGTTGCAGTGTTGTAGCTGTGATGTTGCAGTGTTGTAGCTGTGTTGTTGCAGTGTTGTAGCTGTGATGTTGCAGTGTTGTAGCTGTGTTGTTGCAGTGTTGTAGCTGTGATGTTGCAGTGTTGTAGCTGTGTTGTTGCAGTGTTGTAGCTGTGATGTTGCAGTGTTGTAGCTGTGTTGTTGCAGTGTTGTAGCTGTGATGTTGCAGTGTTGTAGCTGTGTTGTTGCAGTGTTGTAGCTGTGATGTTGCAGTGTTGTAGCTGTGTTGTTGCAGTGTTGTAGCTGTGATGTTGCAGTGTTGTAGCTGTGTTGTTGCAGTGTTGTAGCTGTGATGTTGCAGTGTTGTAGCTGTGTTGTTGCAGTGTTGTAGCTGTGATGTTGCAGTGTTGTAGCTGTGTTGTTGCAGTGTTGTAGCTGTGATGTTGCAGTGTTGTAGCTGTGTTGTTGCAGTGTTGTAGCTGTGATGTTGTTATTTTATTGCTGTGATGTTGCAGTGTTATTGCTGTGATGTTGCAGTGTTGTAGCTGTGATGTTGCAGTGTTGTAGCTGTGATGTTGCAGTGTTATAGCTGTGATGTTGCAGTGTTGCTGCTGTGATGTTGCAGTAGCTGTGATGTTGCAGTGTTGTAGCTGTGATGTTGCAGTGTTGTAGCTGTGATGTTGCAGTGTTGTAGCTGTGATGTTGCAGTGTTGTAGCTGTGATGTTGCAGTGTTGTAGCTGTGATGTTGCAGTGTTGTAGCTGTGATGTTGCAGTGTTATAGCTGTGATGTTGCAGTGTTACTGCTGTGATGTTGCAGTGTTGTAGCTGTGATGTTGCAGTGTTGTAGCTGTGATGTTGCAGTGTTATAGCTGTGATGTTGCAGTGCTGTGTATGATTAGGCTTATTCTAGTAATAAGGGATATGGGATTCACATGCACGTGATAAGGTTTGGCAGCTGAGCGTCGTTGCCCGGCTCGATCCATCTGCTTCCTCTCTGTCCCACTGGTGGTGAACACCCTTTCTTCAGCCTCCAGGCATGAAATCCACTTGGACAAATCCTGATGTCACCTAGCAGAGAACCGTCAGCCATCTGTGCACTCGGCATCGGCGGCCTGAGGCTCAGCACCATCTCAGCAGCCTGGCTGGGGCTGACCCCATGCATTCCGCTCAGTAGCTTCATTAATAATGTATTGCACAATAAAGGAGCCGGCTCCCAACAACTCACTGCCGCCAGACAAAGGGAGTCTATCAGGACTGCACTGACACAAAGGGAGAGGCTGTGACCTGTGTCCCACTACACATATACACTGCGTGACCGCTCCTTAAAGAGCAGGTGATCTCCCTGACTCTCTCAAGAGCAGGTGATCTCCCTGACTCCCTGAACAGTGGGTGATCTCCCTGACTCTCCTGAAGAGTGGGAGACATGAATTCAATTTCCGGACTAGGCCTTATCTGTGTGAAGTTTGTATGTCTTCCCTGTGTCTGTGTGTTCTCCTCCGGGTGCTCTAGTGTGTGTGTATATGAGTGTGTGTGTGTGTGTGTGTGTTAGGGACCTTAGTATGGAGCTCCAGTAGGGGCAGGGACTGATGTGACTCTAATGTTCTCTGTAAAGCGCTGCGGGCAATTTATGACATCATATATATAATAATAATCTCCCTGAAGTGTTTGGCAATCTCTCTGATGCAGATTCAGCTCCAGAAGTCATTGTGGTATGATGACCAAATGTAGAAATTGTCTCCTATTTTCCTACTTTGAGGCCTATGGAGGCGGCCATTTTCTTGGAGTCCATGATGTCATCAGAGACTGGCCTTTATCTAAGACAACATGAATTCAATAATGGAGACAGAAATGAGAAATACACTTTGGTCTCTTGTGAATCAGCTGCAGCGTCACCTACTTTTATCTCCTCTATAAAGATGGAGAAGTCAGCGGATCCTAATCACAGTCTCCACAATATCACTGAAAGGATTTATCTACACGACTTCCACGCGCAGAATGCGGCAGTCGGGTGAATATTCGGCCATGGATCCTCAATGGATCTCTATGCATAAGGAAACTTAGTTTAGTGCGCCTAGAGATCCTCTCGCCTGGCGGCGAATCTTCTCAGCCTGTCTACACTCAGAAGGTGAACGGAGGAAGACGACTGCTAAACGTACAGTGTAGGCTGTGGATTTAGGGCCCTATTCACAGATGCGTGTGTATAAAGTACGCCAATATATGCACGTACGTGGCAAGGCAACACCCATGACGCTCCCCTGACACGGACGGGTTTTTGGTGACTTACGCGTCCATAGGGCAACCTTAAGTCTACGTGTGACGTTACGTGCGTATTTTCCTTCCGTACGTATTCACATGACAAACCGCGCCCATATTAGTCCATTTAAATGCCTCCCACTTTCACTAATCTACGCACGTATGGAAGATAGCCACGCCCCTCCGTACGCATGTCACTAAGTCAGATTTACAAATCCGGGTGAGATGGAATTCCGTGCCTAAATCCTACGTAGCTGGCGTAAAAAAAGTTACTACACCTGCGCTGCTCAACCGTACCTAAAAATACGCACGGGAAAGGTAGCAAAAACGTAACTGTGAATCCGGTCCTTACTCCATATTCCGCATGTCCACTTCCGTACGTACAGACAGACCTCCGTGTGTGCGGTAAACGTCAGGCCAGAATCTTTTAGAGTTGACCTGGGAAACATCGGGCCGTACGCATATGCGCCCGGAGTTTTCCGATTTGTTTTACTGCGCATGCTCGGTCATTTTGTAACGCCATCTACGTTTCTTTTTGCAACGTAGATGGCGTATACACGGTCTCTGCATACGGCCCATCATTTCTCAACTCCAATCGGTCGCACCTATTCGATGACCTCCCCGGCAGACCGGCGTCTTTTTGCTGAGGGGAGGATTTTCTCTTTGTCTTCAGGCGTGGAGAGATCTCTCCTCCGCCGGATGGTCCGTAATGCTGATCCGTCATTACCGTGCTATAAAACAAGATGTGGAATCCTGCTGGAGTAACCACAAAGCTCTTGTTAACAGGCATTAGAAAATAACAGGCCTTCTGTCTGCGCAGCCTTCTGCAATATTCACATGGCCCTTGGGTGAGACGCCAAAACAACGCGCAAGAAAAACAGCTGGTCGTTAATGGACGGGGCGCAGATCGTTTCCACTACAAGCTGCTAGCAGGACTGCGGAGGCACAAGATGCAGGAAAATCCCATTTACTGATAGCTGAATGGTCTTTTGATAGAAGAAAATAGAGGCTGATAGCCTGATAGGGTATCATTTACCTGCGCTGATTGCATGGTTACCTAATGTACGAATTCTACATTGAAGATGTATTACTTATCCTTTAACTAGCAAACTAAAATACCAATAACAAAGCGGTCCGGATTCACAGTGACGTAATTTTCGTCTTACGTACATTTTTTTAAGAATTGAGCTACTACGCCTGCATAGTAGCTCATTTCCCTATCTACGTACCATTTCTGTACGTAGATTGCGTAAGCCAGTTTGGAACTGGCTGGGATATCGATTGCTTATGCCTTGATGAGGCATAGCAACCGATCCACGGAGCACCGAACGAGGTGCTCCAAAAGGTAAGGCTGTAAACTACCTCAACCCTTCCCCTAATTTTAACCTTAACCCTCCTTTCCATTACCCTAAACCTCCCTTCCCCGCAGCCTGGCCCTAACCTTGGAGAGGTTACTCACCTTTCCTGTGGTCTGGGTCCTGCGGTAGCGGCGTTTCCGAAACGGAATGGGTGAGTATGCCGATCGGCATTTCTGAACTGAAGGCGTATTCGAAATCGGGACATCCGAAAAGGAACTTTCGGATGTCCCTATTTTGGAATTCAGACATTGAGACCGGAGACTGCAACCGGTCCTGCACTATGGGTCTATCCAAACCTTTTTCTTGGGGAACCAATTACAGCAAAATTAAAGCTCTGAATTGGACCTCTAATCATTACCTAATAATTGTAATATAAATATAACGTGGCTTACATAAAAGTTCCCATTCTGGAGCGAGGAGCTGGGGACATCTTTCTAATCTTTGTCTACTGAACAGGAAGATCCTGCATTTGCATGACAAAGCTGACTGTATTAAACTCATTACAGCAAATGTAGATTTCTAAAATGTCAACCAAATAATTAGGGACGCTAATGTACACACATGAATGCACATTTACGTTTGATTTTATCTTTCCTTTTGAAAAAACTATGAACTGTGCATTGTCTACTGGCATTAGGAGACGGGCTACTAAAGTCCACTTAATTCTCTCAAATTCATGCACAATTTGTAATGATTTCTATTTGCAAGTCTTCATTTGTACATATCCCAACACAAGAACATTCTAGTGTAAATATCAATATTATAATCAATATAATAATAATAATAATAATAATAATAATAATAATAATAATAATGAGCAGTACAAATGGAATGAGAAGACAGGGTGAGGGATATAGAATAGATGAAATGAGAAGAGACAAGTGAGGGATATAGAATAGATGGAATGAGAGGAGACGGGTGAGGGGTATAGAATAGATGGAATGAGAGGAGACAGGTGAGGGATATAGAATAGGTGGAATGAGAGGAGAGAGGTGAGGGGTATAGAATAGATGGAATGAGAGGAGATGGGTGAGGGATATAGAATAGGTGGAATGAGAGGAGACGGATGAGGGATATAGAATAGATGGAATGAGAGGAGATGGGTGAGTGATATAGAATAGATGGAATGAGAGGAGACGGTTGAGGGGCATAGAATAGGTGGAATGAGAGGAGACAAGAGAGGGATATAGAATAGGTGGAATGAGAGGAGACAGATGAGGGGTATAGAATAGGTGGAATGAGAGGAGACGGGTGAGGGGTATAGAATAGGTGGAATGAGAGGAGACGGATGAGGGATATAGAATAGGTGGAATGAGAGGAGACGGATGAGGGATATAGAATAGGTGGAATGAGAGGAGACGGGTGAGGGATATAGAATAGATGGAATGAGAGGAGACAGGTGAGGGGCATAGAATAGATGGAATGAGAAGAGACGGTTGAGGGGCATATAATAGGTGGAATGAGAGGAGACGGGCGAGGGATATAGAATAGGTGGAATGAGAAGAGACGGGTGAGGGATATAGAATAGATGGAATGAGAGGAGACGGGTGAGGGATATAGAATAGGTGGAATGAGAGGAGACAGATGAGGGATATAGAATAGGTGGAATGAGAGGAGACAGATGAGGGATATAGAATAGGTGGAATGAGAGGAGACAGATGAGGGATATAGAATAGGTGGAATGAGAGGAGACAGATGAGGGATATAGAATAGGTGGAATGAGAGGAGACGGATGAGGGATATAGAATAGGTGGTCACACAGGGAGATGTAAGGTACCAGGTATTCACTGTAAATGATAAGCAGCCCATTGATGTCCTTCACATTGTGTAAATAATACCTTATTGTTCCACGTCACCGATTACCTATATTTAATGTGTTAAAACCACCATATTTTATGGTAATGGAGAGGTGTTTATGAATCATCAAGCCTCATGATCAAAGAAGGAAAATGCTATACTGGGAATGAATAATGGATGAATAATATGCAAATATATATCTAATTATATGCTTGGTGTGCAAATTACTAATTCCCCAAGTGAAATTTTGTGCAACATAGAAATGCCTTTATTTTTAATTAATCAGGCGTAGCAAAGACAAGCGATCTGACAAACAGATTGTCCGCTTGCTGGAAAGTTGCTAAATTTAGTTCCACCCCCGTACACACTTATATTGTCAGAAGATATTATAAATAACCCGCAAACCCGTTACGATTAACTCTTCCGCATAACCCTGATGGAACAGAATAACCCAAAGGCGGCCATGTTGTTAAATCCCATCTCTCTGCCCATGTTATCCGCTGCATCGGAGGATTACTCTAGCTAAGGGGCGTCACCCCCAATGTGAAACCAGGGGGTGAATTGTTAGGGCAGTGTCCCGGTAGAATCTGAGGCCTGGTAAGAAGCCGTTATTTGGAGAATACTTCAAGCAATTATGGGCTGGATTCACAACTCCGTAATGGTGCGACATATGTCCTTAATTTACCGATAGTCGCTACAACACATGCGTAGTAATTATTGTACGCAATCTATGCATCGTTTCGTTATGTAGATTGCGTATGTGCGGTGTTTAAAGATCTACATAACAAAAGATACGTAGATTGCGTAAAATAGTTACTTTGCATGCGTGGTAGCTACTATCGGTAAATTAAGGACATATGTCGCACAATTACGGGGTTGTGAATCTGGCCCTGTATGGTCAGGTCGGTCGCTGACTGTGCCAGAAACTATCGCAACCACTGTACAAGAGAGAGGGCGATGAACCGGTATCTCGAGCTTCACGGGGGGCTATCCTGATCTGAGTGCCAATCGGGCCGCATGGTGCATGCAGAGGGCGGGGTTTACCGGTGCGAGGGTCTGTTGTGCGACAGAGCATCTTGCGGCGATCGTATTACAGCTGAAGCGCTGTCTCTATTCATAATGTAAGTTACAGGATACATCACACAGTACAGCACGACTCTTGCAATGCATATATGGCCACGTAGCAGCTTTGCGCTCAGAGGCGGTGTCCCTGTGCTACAGTCCATAATGGCTGGCAACCTGAAAGGCACGTAGTGGGGAATGGAGGGTTACTGTGGGGAATGGAGGGCTAGACTGCGGGGCATGGAGGGATAGACTGCGGGGAATGGAGGGCTAGACTGCGGGGTGGAGGGGTAGACTGCTGGGCATGGAGGGATAGACTGCGGGGAATGGAGGGTTACTGCGGGGCATGGAGGGGTAGACTGCTGGGCATGGAGGGATAGACTGCGGGGAATGGAGGGTTACTGCGGGGCATGGAGGGGTAGACTGCTGGGCATGGAGGGATAGACTGCGGGGAATGGAGGGTTACTGCGGGGCATGGAGGGGTAGACTGCTGGGCATGGAGGGATAGACTGCGGGGAATGGAGGGTTACTGCGGGGCATGGAGGGGTAGACTGCTGGGCATGGAGGGATAGACTGCGGGGAATGGAGGGTTACTGCGGGGCATGGAGGGGTAGACTGCTGGGCATGGAGGGATAGACTGCGGGGAATGGAGGGTTACTGCGGGGCATGGAGGGGTAGACTGCTGGGCATGGAGGGATAGACTGCGGGGAATGGAGGGTTACTGCGGGGCATGGAGGGGTAGACTGCTGGGCATGGAGGGATAGACTGCGGGGAATGGAGGGTTACTGCGGGGCATGGAGGGGTAGACTGCTGGGCATGGAGGGATAGACTGCGGGGAATGGAGGGTTACTGCGGGGCATGGAGGGGTAGACTGCTGGGCATGGAGGGATAGACTGCGGGGAATGGAGGGTTACTGCGGGGCATGGAGGGGTAGACTGCTGGGCATGGAGGGATAGACTGCGGGGAATGGAGGGTTACTGCGGGGCATGGAGGGGTAGACTGCTGGGCATGGAGGGATAGACTGCGGGGAATGGAGGGTTACTGCGGGGCATGGAGGGGTAGACTGCTGGGCATGGAGGGATAGACTGCGGGGAATGGAGGGTTACTGCGGGGCATGGAGGGGTAGACTGCTGGGCATGGAGGGATAGACTGCGGGGAATGGAGGGTTACTGCGGGGCATGGAGGGGTAGACTGCTGGGCATGGAGGGATAGACTGCGGGGAATGGAGGGTTACTGCGGGGCATGGAGGGGTAGACTGCTGGGCATGGAGGGATAGACTGCGGGGAATGGAGGGTTACTGCGGGGCATGGAGGGGTAGACTGCTGGGCATGGAGGGATAGACTGCGGGGAATGGAGGGTTACTGCGGGGCATGGAGGGGTAGACTGCTGGGCATGGAGGGATAGACTGCGGGGAATGGAGGGTTACTGCGGGGCATGGAGGGGTAGACTGCTGGGCATGGAGGGATAGACTGCGGGGAATGGAGGGTTACTGCGGGGCATGGAGGGGTAGACTGCTGGGCATGGAGGGATAGACTGCGGGGAATGGAGGGTTACTGCGGGGCATGGAGGGGTAGACTGCTGGGCATGGAGGGATAGACTGCGGGGAATGGAGGGTTACTGCGGGGCATGGAGGGGTAGACTGCTGGGCATGGAGGGATAGACTGCGGGGAATGGAGGGTTACTGCGGGGCATGGAGGGGTAGACTGCTGGGCATGGAGGGATAGACTGCGGGGAATGGAGGGTTACTGCGGGGCATGGAGGGGTAGACTGCTGGGCATGGAGGGATAGACTGCGGGGAATGGAGGGTTACTGCGGGGCATGGAGGGGTAGACTGCTGGGCATGGAGGGATAGACTGCGGGGAATGGAGGGTTACTGCGGGGCATGGAGGGGTAGACTGCTGGGCATGGAGGGATAGACTGCGGGGAATGGAGGGTTACTGCGGGGCATGGAGGGGTAGACTGCTGGGCATGGAGGGATAGACTGCGGGGAATGGAGGGTTACTGCGGGGCATGGAGGGGTAGACTGCTGGGCATGGAGGGATAGACTGCGGGGAATGGAGGGTTACTGCGGGGCATGGAGGGGTAGACTGCTGGGCATGGAGGGATAGACTGCGGGGAATGGAGGGTTACTGCGGGGCATGGAGGGGTAGACTGCTGGGCATGGAGGGATAGACTGCGGGGAATGGAGGGTTACTGCGGGGCATGGAGGGGTAGACTGCTGGGCATGGAGGGATAGACTGCGGGGAATGGAGGGTTACTGCGGGGCATGGAGGGGTAGACTGCTGGGCATGGAGGGATAGACTGCGGGGAATGGAGGGTTACTGCGGGGCATGGAGGGGTAGACTGCTGGGCATGGAGGGATAGACTGCGGGGAATGGAGGGTTACTGCGGGGCATGGAGGGGTAGACTGCTGGGCATGGAGGGATAGACTGCGGGGAATGGAGGGTTACTGCGGGGCATGGAGGGGTAGACTGCTGGGCATGGAGGGATAGACTGCGGGGAATGGAGGGTTACTGCGGGGCATGGAGGGGTAGACTGCTGGGCATGGAGGGATAGACTGCGGGGAATGGAGGGTTACTGCGGGGCATGGAGGGGTAGACTGCTGGGCATGGAGGGATAGACTGCGGGGAATGGAGGGTTGGGTAGGGTTAGGGTTAGGAAAGGGTTATGGGTAGGGTTAAGAAAGGCATATGGGTAGGGTTAGGGTTAGGAAAGGGTTATGGGTAGGGTTAAGAAAGGCATATGGGTAGGGTTAGGGTTAGGAAAGGGTTATGGGTAGGGTTAAGAAAGGCATATGGGTAGGGTTAGGGTTAGGAAAGGGTTATGGGTAGGGTTAAGAAAGGCATATGGGTAGGGTTAGGGTTAGGAAAGGGTTATGGGTAGGGTTAGGGTTAGGAAAAGGTTATGGGTAGGGTTAGGGTTAGGAAAGGGTTAGGGTTATAGGTAGGGTTATGGTTAGGGTTATGGGTAGGGTTACGGTTATGGGTTAGTGTTAGGGTTAGGCATAGGGTTAGGGTAGGGTTAGGGTTATGGGTAGGGTTATGGGTAGGGTTAGGGTTATGGGTAGGGTTATGGGTAGGGTTAGGGTTAGGGTTAGGCGTAGGGTTAGCTAGAAACACTTGCCTCTAGGAGTCGCCTGATTTCCGCTTTCTACAATGTAATTGCTGTCAGTCTCCATGCTCCTGTAGTATGATGGTCTTTCGTAACAAAGGCCATTGTATCAGCAAACCACAACACATAACGGTCACTGGGGCCGGCCTGGGCCTAACCCCCCCATCTTACATCCTGGTCCAGAACCAGAGGAACACCCCCTCTCTCCTACATCAGGTACTGGACTCATGGGCTCATCCTGGCAGAGTTATGAGTGTAGAATATGGGTTCGTTGACAATTAACCTTCCTCCACTTACCTGCCCGGAGAGCTCACTGCGCAGAACTCCAGAGGAGGAGGAGGAGGAGGAGTGAGCGTGGACAGCACCGGCCTGCACAATTACAGCATCTTATATAATTACATAGACACAGCAATTAATCCCCAGTATTTTCCCTTAGACCCGGATTTCCCATTAGTTGCAATGAACAGCGTACATCTCTTTCCAGATAAATCTCCATGAAGCCGTTCTGCGGCCTGGAAATGTGCTGTGATTGTCCTTAATGGGTGTTTGCGATCACCCAAAGGAAACCTCAGTCTGCTAAACGAGAGCCAATGTTTTGTGATTAAATTTGGGCTGTTTCTCGGGGTGAAGTCAAGAAGAGAGATTTGGAAGATCAATAAGCAGCGTCCCCACCATCGCACTCATCTCCCCAGCTCATGAATAATTCACGCCATCGTATTCCCAAGATGTCATTTTAAAGGTTAGATGAAACGCACATTAATCTGTCAAAAAGGTGGAGACCGTCTTTTCTGTCTGCGGAAACATCACATGCGGCATTTACATATAAAAAAGGGTTTGAATTAAGTGTTTTTTAAATAAAGACCGTGGTAATAGTATAAATAGCGCCATCTAATTACGTTCTAAAGATGGGTTTTATATCCATAGGGCGGTAACCTACTAATGTCAGTCTTATTCAGTAGCAGGTAGCAGAGGTGTATTCCAGCTTTCTAACCCCCTATTAGAGGATTATTGAGTAAAACTGTATTTATAGCATCTAAGAACAGTGATGGAGCCGTGTTCGTGAAATGTTCAACGATTGTTATATTGCAGAATACGAGAGAAAGTGAAGCATCTAAAAAGAGAGACACTATAAAGACTCAAAACAGCATTTTCTTTATTCTTTACCATTATTGACATTATTAAACTTATTTTTAAAGTCATATGGAAAACACTGGGCCAGATCTGAACGCAAATCAGCATAAATCAGGCAAAAAAGTGTGACGGACAGCGTGCGATCCAGCGCACACACACAAAACGGAGCCAGCGGATTGCAAACAGTCACAGTATGTAGGCCATAGCAGCAAAGTGCAAGGCAGCTACAGCCCAAATACTCTGCGCATTAGTAGGGGGGATGCTGTAGATGCTGTAGATGGCGGTTCTGATTATTGCGAGCGCCTCTCAGAGAGTAAAATGTCACAAAGTAAAACAATAACCGCAAAATCAAAGGGTATCCAGCAGCTGCAGGAAATGACTATCCTACATTAGTGCGGTAGCAAAAAATCATTACTGCAATTGTGGATAGACAAATCTCCTCCACTGTTATCAGTATTCAAAGATAAACTCCGTATTGGATGGAGACCTTATCGGATAGAGAGAAAAAGGTAGGTAGCTTTTTTGGAACATGGGAAACATATCCGTATACCGTTCCAATACCCACGAAAGCTAAAATTCATAACACATTTCTACAGACTGTATGGTGAACGTTGAGATTAGTGGAGAATAATTAGGGAATTGTTTTCACATGTTGGATTGAGGATCTGTGATGGTCGTTGTCCTCCTTTATGGGTTTTTTTTGTGTAGTTAGAAAATATACAGGTATAAAGGTAACCAGTCCTGGTATTCTCTTTTCTGATTTATTATGGTTAATCATTGTAAGGTACAAAACTATAGTACAGAAATGAATTGATTTTGATTTCTCAAATGATGATTATAAATCTTTCCCCATACTATAATCTTTATTTGCTATGTTCGCTATGCGTTCTTCATGAGAAATGGTCAAGTTTTTCTATAAATTGAGGATTTATAAATATATTGTCTATTTCTGTTACTGAGAAATAAGAATACAGGGCCTGATCCTGAACTACGCCGATGCGCTGTGCTTACTAAAGCACAGCGTATCGGCGTTCACTTACCCCGACACTCCCCCTGTGCGGACGTATGGCCCCTTCCT
>WWET01001338.1:51416-93573 GCA_011038615.1 Limnodynastes dumerilii | reverse complement strand
GACGGTACCGATTACTGCCCCACACTCTATACTGCCCCAGACCCATTACTGCCCCACACTCTATACTGCCCCAGACCGATTACTGCCCCGCACTCTATACTGCCCCAGACCCATTACTGCCCCGCACTCTATACTGCCCCAGACTGATTGACTGATTACTGCCCTTGCTCTATACGTAGGGGGCGGTATTTGGGCATACGTAGAATACGTTTCCCTATTTTGTGCTCTGCACACGATGTGGGCCCCGTTATTTTGATCAGGAAGGTAATTGCGCAAATTTATAACAAGGATGTTAATACACATAGAGGTGCACATTAAATTCCATGTATTTTGGCTACCGTAATAGCTGGTTTTAAGCGTGCGTACCTTCGCAATCAAAATAACGCGGCCTTCACATTTAATCGAGTCCAAATCCTCATCAGCCCTAAAGCATAAGACCTCCCTGTGCGCCGGTGACCTGTGAATGTTTTTCTCTAGACTTTCCTCTATGTGTCAGACCTTTCCGTAAAGGACCGGAGAACCATCAGTAAGAAATACAAGATTTACTTCTGGTGAGTACTGCGCTTCCGAGGGGGAGGAGACTGAGCTATGGCGTTATCGTATTTATCATGTACACCCAGTAATCGACCACAAATATTATAATCAAATCATTTATTTTAGTCCATAAATTAGCGTCTCGGACAGTTTATCGGATTGAACGGTAAATTCCACGATGACAATGATGTTATTCTAAGGTGCAAACAAAAAAAGTGATGTCATGTTACCGCCATAGCGTTCAGTGTACGCAGGTAATATGGCGGTAGCATGACATCACAGTTTTTGGTACGTACCTTACACCCCGCGCTTAATTGAATCACCCACAAAGCAATTTGATTGGTTGGCCTGTAACGCCTCTATCTATAGGTAACCATTTTCTCTTTCTCTGCCAGGAATATAATCACCATCGCTGTCTTCTATGCGCTACCAGTTATACAGCTCGTCATCACCTACCAGACGGTACGTATCATACAAGCCGACCTCTGACCTCACCGCCAGCCTCCCTGCCCGTATACACGCTTCCTGGCATTATATCCGGTATCGCGGGTTTCTTTCAATACTCAGACATTGCACCAAAGCCACCGATAATTATTACCGTAACTCCACCTCCCTGCTCCAAAACCACACCCACTCCAGGTGAACACTCCCCTTTTCATGGGACTGTCCTATCAGGATGTATCGATATTGATGAGCCAGTGACATCACAGTGATCATTGGTCCCCAATATTCTTTTAATTCTTTTAAATATTAAATAGATTTTTTTTATTCTTAAACAATAAATAATTTTTTTCTGCATTGATAAGGTGACCCCCGCACCCCCACCCCCCGGCACTATTTCCGGTATTACTCTGGCGTAGGCGCTACCTCTGACATTCTCCATCTTTCTCCGCACCAGGTGGTAAATGTCACTGGGAACCAGGATATCTGCTTCTATAACTTCCTGTGCGCACACCCACTGGGGGTCCTCAGGTGAGTACTCATGTGATGTCTTCTTATCACCTGTATATGAGATCCGGAAAGGCCTATGCCGGTAATTGGATTGGTTGGTTTACATAAACATTCTGAGTGGCGCTGTGTTGATCCTATCAGGATGTCACGTTACAGATGCCAATCCGCTGCGTGGCAGTAGAGCGGGCAGTGGTTTCCGTTAGATAATTCTGTTTGTTTTGTTTTTATTTTTTAGTTCAGATAATTTTTTATCAGGTTTTTATATTGGTTTAATACATACACAACAAAACAATACAACAAAGCAATGTAACAAAGCAAAACTATACAACAAACAATGCAACAAAGCAATACAACAAAGTAATGCAACAAAACAATGCAACAAAGCAATGCAACAAAGCAATGCAACAGAGCAATGCAACAAAACAATACAACAAAGCAATGCAACAGAGCAATGTAACAAAACAATACCACAAACAATACAACAAAGCAATACAATGAAATAATTCAACAAAGCAATGCAACATCCAGACCTCCGCCAATGTGCTGTGTGTACTAAAGCACAGCGTATCGCCATGCACCGCTGTGCGTACAAACGCTCAGCGTATCGGCATATACTCCCCCCGACACTCGTGCCGTGCCCGGCGTAATTACACACTGTTACGCCGGCTGAAGACTACCCTAACTTCCCTGCCTCCCCTGCCTACCTTTCCCTAACCACAGCGTAGGTACAGAGAGGAACGCCCCCTCAACCGTACGCTGTAGTTACGGACGCCCGATCCTCCAGTAAGAAAATCCCTGACTACGCCAGGCAACATCTGCCCGGCACATGCGCAGATCGGCTGAACAGCCGATCTTCCGCATCCGCCCGCCGTAACTACGGCGGCGGGCGGGGGTCTGGATCAGGCCCATCCTCCTTCTGAAATTAACACTGATAGATGTTTATGTTGTCTAATTGTCTGTTAGAAAATGCGTCTGTTACAAATAAAGTTGAAATGACAGAAATAGTGACATAAACCCGCTGCAGAATCCGCCATTGTCACTTTCTATTTACGAGGAAATCTGCGCCCGTGTCTCCGCATCTAGACGCGCTCTCGTGTAAGACCTTAGCAGCGGCTTGCGTGTATAGAATCAGGCACTCGGCTGGGCGCACACCGGGGGGGTTCTTGTACGTGTTTAGATTATATCAGTGATTACACTAATTATAGGGCAATTAGACCTAATTCTCCGGCATAACAGCCTGAGATGTTCATCGTGTGATTAGAACGAGAGAAAATACAATTACAGTTTATTATTCAGTGTATTATTACTGTTTGTATAGAGAGATTTGCCATTTAGCAGCATTTCCCGTATTCCGGTCCGGAATCTGTGTCGGATTTTGTTGTCACTGCGCTCCGTCTCCGGGAGTAACCTGGAATACTTGTGATTGGTTCTTAGTGCGTTTAACAATATCCTGAGTAACATGGGACACGTCCTGCTCGGCTTCCTCTTCCTCCTCATCGTCCTGCGCCGAGACCTCCTGCACCGCAGCTTAATGGAGGCCAACGACGTCTACGCCCTGGTAAGAGTACTGAATGCTGATTGACTGTTGGAGACATCTGTGTCTGAGCGAATTAACGCTATTCCCTGTAGCAGCCAATTAGATTCTAGGTAGCATTTGTCTAGTGGGAAATAAGAGCTCAAATGTGATTGGTTCCTGTGTCGCGCCCCTCTGTTTCCTCTGACGGATTTCTTTTGTAAGTGAATTTGGATGAGATTTACCTGTTACTGGGGAGGGGAGCAGGGAGACCCTGTACCATTTAGGTTACTGACGAGTCTGCATGACTAAAATGCCGGCTCTCAGACCTGCAGATACATCGCTATCACCGACCGCTGACTCCTCTCACCAACCAGAGGGCTGGTGATACCAAGGTGTCTGCCAGCCCCAGGTCATGGCCAGTGATACTTACCGTACCCCCCTAATTTATCTTGCCCCTCAAATGATCTGACGCCCCTGTCTGCCCTTGTTTGTGAGGTGCTCTGGGGTATTTTTCAGCAGTGCAGTCAGGCGATTCCCTGGGACAGGACCTTTTTGTTCTGCCATTACAGAGGGTCATAGAAAGTACTGGGGACACTACCCTGGGGCATATCTTCCCCTCGTCACATCTCTGTATCGTCCTCTCACAGGAATACGGAATCCCGAAACACTTCGGCCTCTTCTACACCATGGGGATCGCTCTGACCATGGAGGGTGTGCTCAGCGCCTGTTACCACGTCTGCCCCAACTACTCCAACTTCCAGTTTGGTAAGACCGCGTGCCGGGTAGATGTCAGCTGATCTGCACGCCTAGTGCCGTGCAGGAGACCCGGGCCTGTTGCCTGGGGACGGCAGGTGTCCATGGTTACATGTCAGTACGGCGCATGGTGATGATGTCACAGGAACACGCCACTCCCTGATAAAGTTACCAGGGCAATGCCAGCGAGGAATTCCGACTGGAGATCTTGGCTGCTTACCATTGGCTTAATACACCTAAAATGTTATCAGATTTCTAACCATCTCCTCTAATGGCGTATATGATAATAGATGATGTATATTTTATCTATTATACTTTTCGTCCCGCAGATACGTCCTTCATGTACATGATAGCCGGTCTGTGCATGCTCAAACTCTACCAGACCCGTCACCCGGATATTAACGCCAGCGCCTACGCTGCCTACGCCTCTTTTGCGCTGGTCATCTTCCTGGCGGTGCTCGGAGTGGTAAGTTCGCCTCTCATTAAGACTCATTGACAAATTTGCATGCGCTAAATGACCATGTTGCAAACAGCTTCTGAGAGCACAGAAACGCGTTGGGTTTACTCCAGAGATGGATGTGGGAGATTATCTTACAATAGAACGACAAAATCCTCTGTAACTTAGTTGCAGTAATTCTCCATCTCCTGTATGGGAAAGAAACAGCGTTTCAGTAATTATTATCGCGTTGTGGCCATTTCTTCAGTACATACACAACATTTTTTGGGCCTGCAATGCGGTTGAAACAGGTAACGTCGGCCGCAGTTCAGCGATTGTGTGACGCTTACGTTCAGAATGCACAGAAAACCCAGTGACAGAGACGGGTCAATAGAACGTTATATTTGTGTTTGATATTTTGTGATTTATGTCATATAAAAAATAGGTGATTTATTAGTATTTAGTGTTTCTGGTAATTTATAATAAATTTTTATTGAAGACTGGAGCAATACACAAGCCACGTCTCCCAAACCACGTCTCCCAAACCACGTCCGTGTCCCTGGTGATCTGTGTATTGTGATTGCTCGGGAGCTCTTTGGTAGCACCTCCCTGTATTAGGAGTATGGGCGGGGTTACGGAGTTACGACCATCGCGTAGTTACGTCCGGCCATAGTTACGATGACAAAAGTTAGGGTAGGGTTGTCCGGCCGTAGTTACGATTACAAAAGGCGGAAGGCAGTGTAATTACGGATGACTGGTGGGAGTGTCCGGGGGGAGTGCATGGTAGTTACGCTTTGTGTAAATACAATCCGCGCTAGTTTGTGACACAGACGTAGGTCTGGATCTGGCCCTTTGTGTCTTCTGGTGATTGGCTCGTTGCCGCGGTCTTACTGATCATAATAATCTCAATTTACAGTCAGCGTCACACCCACACACAGCGAGTTTAGTGATGTGGCTGCATTGCGCTTATCAGCTGTGTGTCCGTACGCTACAAGCCCTAATTACTTGCAAGCCAAAGACACCGTGTACAGCAGTCATGCCCTGACCACGTGGTGTGTGGCTCTGGAGCAAGCCCTGAGAGGCCGTGAACGTGATGCAGTATACAAGCCCTGAGTGGCCGTGAATGTGATGCAGTATACAAGCCCTGAGAGGCCGTTAATGGGAGCGTGGTCACAGCCAGTGCAGTGGGTGGATGCAGTATACAAGCCCTGAGAGGCCGTGAACGTGATGCAGTATACAAGCCCTAAGAGGCCGTGAACGTGATGCAGTATACAAGCCCTGAGAGGCCGTGAACGTGATGCAGTATACAAGCCCTGAGAGGCCGTGAATGTGATGCAGCGTCTCCGCTTTCCATCTCCCTCCTCATGTCCTCTCTTCCCGTCTAGGTTTTCGGGAAGGATAACTGGTGGTTCTGGGTCCTGTTCTCCATCATCCACGTGGTGGGATCTCTGGCTCTGAGCACTCACATCTACTACATGGGACGCTTCAAGATCGGTGAGACTCCACACAGCGCTCACTCACACCCAACATGGAGGTTTAATACAAGGCTCATGATCTATTCAGAATTTCCTGTAGTCCAATAGACATAATGACATCATAACTCACCAATGATATGACATCACTCAGAGCTTACACAAATTACATTTACTGTCATCACCTGTGTATTGTGAGGGTCCAGTCACATTAGTGTCAGTGATTCTCTGCTCCTCTCACTTCCTGTCTCTCTCCTCTCTCCTCTGCTGTCGGTTTCCAGACGTGTCCAATGCAGGTAACTCCTTTCCTTCTCTTCTGTGTGTTTAGTCCTTGCTATCTGTGAAAATATATATTCTGCAGCCATTATGTTCCTGCAATGATATCTCCTGGATTATAAAACTTAGAATGATAATATTAATAATAATAGTGAAGGCAGCTAATGACATTATCTAGAATGCAGCCTATCCAGTCACTAGGAGCCAGTGACATCACTGAGAATGCAACCTATCCAGTCATTAGGAGCCAGTGACATTAATGAGAATGTAGCCTATCCAGTCTCTAGGAGTCAGTGACATCACTGAGAATGCAGCCTATCCAATCACTAGGAGCCAGTGACGTCACTGAGAATGCAGCCTATCCAGTCACTAGGAGCCAGTGACATCACTGAGAATGCAACCTATTCAGTCACTAGGAGCCAGTGGCATTAATGAGAATGTAGCCTATCCAGACACTAGGAGCCAGTGACATCACTGAGCGTGCAGCCTATCCAGTCACTAGAAGTTGATGACATTGCTAAGAATGCAGCATGTGTAGGGTGGGCTTTTAGAGCTACATTGTGGATTAGAACCAATTGCACTTGATAGTGCCTGCTGTATTTTCTCTGATGTGCCACGAGGCGGCGCTGTTGTATAGTAAATGATACACAATGGTCACTGTCTATTCAGTTACCCCGGTGTTTTGTCCTCTGACCCTTTTCTTTCTCTGTCACAGACTTTGGGATTTTTAGGCGAATCTTCCAGATCCTTTATACAGACTGCCTGCAGCAGTGTAGCCGGCCTATGTACATGGTAGGTTCTGCCTTTCCTATTAGAAATGATCTTTAATATGTTATCTGAAATAAGGTCAGTAGCAATGAGCAGAGAATGTTCCTGTTACTGTGTATAAAAGCTGCCATGTCTCTGGGAGAGTCTGCCTCGTGTGTGTATTATGACCCCTCGTCTCTCTATCCTCAGGACAGGATGATTCTGCTCATTGTGGGAAACCTCTTCAACTGGTTCTTGTAAGTATCAGAATTCCCTGAACCCGTCCCTGGGCTTTCCTGTGACCGCTCAGGAATAATATAGACGCTGGTGTCACTGGACCGGATCCAGACGTAATAGAGACAGCCAGAACCGCAGCTAGAAATGATAGCGCATGGGGCAAAAAAAGAAAATGGCGGCCCCAACACTAGTAACCAGTTTAACCTTAAAAATGAACTTTTGCCGCCCCGCACTGACTGCGGACGCACCTATCACCCAGCACTGGCTGCGGCTCTGCTGACAGCTGACTTATACATGCGGAGTACCGGGAATTCCACATAGAAACGCAGCCAATCAATCTCCGATGCAGAGGCTGACACAGAATCTGTACCTAGGTCTGCATCCGGTCCATTGTGTTTATTATGACATTCTCCTTACACAGCCCCTCGTGTTTACCATCGTTACTCTATATATTTAATGTAAAATAGGAATAAGCATTCTCTACATTCTGCACATTCTATATATCCTGAGCATTCCATATATCCTGCGCATTCTTTACATCCTGCACGTTCTATAGATCCTGCTCATTCTATAGATTATGAGCATCCTATATATCCTGCACATTCTATACATCCTGAGCATTCTATACATCCTGATCATTCTATACATCCTGAGCATTCTATATATCCTGAGCATTCTACATATCCTGCGCATTCTATACATCCTGATCATTCTATGCATCCTGCACGTTCTATAGATCCTGATCATTCTATAGATCCTGAGCATTCTATGCATCCTGAGCATTCTATGCATCCTGATCATTCTATGCATCCTGCACGTTCTATAGATCCTGATCATTCTATAGATCCTGAGCATTCTATGCATCCTGAGCATTCTATGCATCCTGAGCATTCTATAGATACTGTGCATTCTATATATCCTGAGCATCCTATATATCCTGAGCATTCTATATATCCTGAGCATTCTAGAGTTCCTGAGCATTCTATACATCCTGAGCATTCTATACATCCTGAGCATTCTATACATCCTGATCATTCTATGCATCCTGAGCATTCTATGCATCCTGAGCATTCTATACATCCTGAGCATTCTATACATCCTGAGCATTCTATACATCCTGAGCATTCTATGCATCCTGAGCATTCTATAGATACTGTGCATCCTATATATCCTGAGCATTCTATATATCCTGAGCATTCTAGAGTTCCTGAGCATTCTATAGATCCTGAGCATTCTATATATCCTGAGCATTATACACATCCTGATCATTCTATAGATCCTGAGCATTCCATATATCCTGTGCATTCTA
Source organism: Limnodynastes dumerilii (assembly GCA_011038615.1). Classification (NCBI taxonomy): domain Eukaryota; kingdom Metazoa; phylum Chordata; class Amphibia; order Anura; family Limnodynastidae; genus Limnodynastes; species Limnodynastes dumerilii. Next base: position 85,342 of record WWET01001338.1, on the reverse strand, counting down.
TACATCTACGCATTCTATAGACCCAGCGTGTTCTATACATCCTGAGCATTCTATACATCCTGAGCATTCTACATATCCTGAGCATCCTATAGATCCTGCGTAATCTATAGATCCTGTGCATTCTCTACATCCTGCGCATTCTATAGATCCTGAGCATTCTATATATATCCTGAGCATTCTATATATATCCTGAGCATTCTATATATATCCTGAGCATTCTATACATCCTGCGTAATCTATAGATCCTGCGCATTCTATATATCCTGAGCATTCTATAGATCCTGTGCATTCTATAGATCCTGAGCATTCTATAGATCCTGCGCATTCTATATATCTTGCGCATTCTATATGTCTTGCGCATTCTATAGATCCTGCGCATTCTATAGATCCTGAGCATTCTATAGATCCTGCACATTCTATATATCCTGAGCATTCTATATATATCCTGAGCATTCTATACATCCTGAACATTCTATAGATCCTGAGCATCCTATAGCTCCTGAGAATTCTGGGATTTCAGCAAATCCTGAGCATATTTATATACTAGTCTATAATCATCATCCTTTCTTACATCTCTGGTATTTTCTAGATCCTATACATTTTATAGATCTTGTTTTCCAGAGATCCCAGCGTTTGTGTGTCTTTGGTTTCGCTCCAGATCCCAGTCTTTCTCCGTGTTCATTAGATAATGCTTATTATTTAGATCCTGTGCATCCTGTAGATCCTTTGCAATGTAGGTTGAGATGCACCCACACAGATCTCTCCTCTGGTTCCGGGGTCTGTGTGATTGCAGTGTTTTGTGTTTTGGATATTTTGAGAGTATCAGACACTGAAGAACTTATTTCCTCGCTGACCCCTGACCCTTCCTCCTGTTCTCGCAGCGCCATCTTTGGACTGGTTTACCGCCCTCGAGATTTCGCCTCCTACTTACTGGGAATCTTTATCTGTAACCTGCTGCTATACCTGGCCTTCTACATTATCATGAAGGTAAGGAACAAACCACACACATTGTCTATCATTCCTGACAACAGAGAAGCCCTGCGATTCTCTGAATGACTACTGCGCAAATGTGGGAACAAAACGAGATTCACACAGCTGGGACCATTGTCATTCACGAGAACTCCAGCAAGAAATAAATGTATGAAAAATATTATATACAATATATAGAAAGATATTCTCTGTTTTAGATTGTCATTTAAATAACATTTTTGTTGTCTCTAATCGCTTAGAATTTGACCTCTTTATATTTTGTTGTTGTGTTAAATTTCCCCATAATGACGTTTCATGTAACCCACATTCCTCTGCTCCTCTGTCTGCTGTGGTTTAATAGACTAAATATAGAGACGGAATAGACTTAAACATCATTCATATGAACTCTTACTCTGCCGCCATAGATAAAGGTGGGGATTATTAAAATGAGGGGGGTGGGGTTACAGAAGAGGCGGATCCCCCTAAGGATAAGGGCGGGGCGGGAAGGGTGTAGATATTCTACTGCTGACTGTTGTGCTCTCATTCTGCAGCTGCGCAGCGCTGAGAGGATCCGCCCCCTGCCTCTCTTCTGTATCGTCGTCACGGCTGGCGTCTGGGCTGCCGCATTATACTTCTTTTTCCAAACACTAAGCAGCTGGGAGGTGAGTAAGAAAAAACAACTATCGCCCCCCGCTGGCTGATAGAATGTATTGCACCCAGAGGTGCTATATTCACCATCTCGCTGTCTTGCAGGAGACCCCGGCGCAGTCTCGGGAGAAGAATCGGGAGTGTATTGTTATGCATTTCTTTGACGATCACGATATCTGGCACTTCCTGTCTGCCACGGCCATGTTCTTCTCTTTCCTGGTGAGTGAGCGACTGAGCTCAGAGGACACAGTAATATATCATTATATTGTACTATGTGACTGGTCCCTGGATAGAGAAGACCCCTCCCCCCACATGTCACCTCTCAGACCGGGGGTTTGCAGGACAATAAACTGTGTATATGGAGAATACATGGAAATCCTTTTACCCTCTTCCCTAATCTATATTACAGGCACAATAGCCCAGGAAAGGGGGGGCTTAAAGTGACCAAGGAGAGAGATCTGGAAGTGTCACATGTTGGAGTCAGTTCTAGTTGTTGTAGACAGGATTAGCGCCATTATATCTGATGTTCTAACGGTAAATACCCTTTATGAGAGCAAAGCAAATATGTGGGCGGGGTCATATCCAGCCAATCATATGAAAGATAAGGATTATATTAATATATCTACTGACTAATATTACCAGCATTACACAATGCCCCTGTACAATACAGACATTTATAGTGACCTCTATACATTACAGAGAGCATCTTAGTGACCATCACCCAACACAGAGAGCATCCTAGTGTCCACCACCCAACACAAAGAGCATCCTAGTGTCCACCACCCAACACAAAGAGCATCCTAGTGACCCCAACCCAATACAGAGAGCATCCTAGTGACCACCACCCAATACATGCAGCATCCTAGTGTCCACCACCCAACACAGAGAGCATCCTAGTGACCCCCACCCAACACAGAGAGCATCCTAGTGTCCACCACCCAACACAGAGAGCATCCAAGTGTCCACCACCCAATACATACAGCATCCTAGTGACCACCACCCAATACATACAGTATCCTAGTGACCATCACCCAATACAGAGAGCATCCTAGTGACACCACCCAACACAGAGAGCATGTTAATGACCACCTCCCAATACATACAGCATCCTAGTGACCACCACCTAATACAGAGAGCATCCTAGTGACTATCACCCTAGTGACTTTGGGCCTGATCCAGCGCTACGAAAATTCGCACGACGGGCGAATGCGTACGTTCGACCGTGCGAAAAACCATACACGCCCCTAACACTCCCATAGTAAAGTACCTGCATACGACGCCTATACCCTACACTGGGTACGACCGTCGGCCGTACGAAAACTCGCACAAAATACGCTGAGCGTACGAGCTTAGCACGCCCATACTGTACAATTTAAATGGCTATCCCCGCCTCCCTGTAGTAAAACGGGCGCCCAGCCGACCATCGTAAAGAACGCACGCCCCGCGAGCGAAAAATACGCTCACCATACGCCCGCTATTCGCTCATGACGCCCGGGCGACCGGAAGCTGTCATACTGGGCATGTGCGTTGCGAATTTTTTCCCGAATTTTCGCATACGCTCGTCGTACGCTCGCTTGAGGTCGTTGCTCTGGATCAGGCCCTTTCACCCAATACAGAGAGCCGCCAAGTGTCCACCACACAATACAGAGAGCATCCTAGTGACCACCCCCAATACAGAGAGCATCCTAATGATGTATCTCAGGTAATTAGAGCATAGGGTGATGGATACTGTGGTGATTGCTGCCTCATATCTGTCCCCAGGTTCTCCTCACACTGGACGATGATCTGGATGAAGTCCGCAGAGATAAGATCCCGGTCTTCTAAGGAGAAGCCTCTGGCTGTAGCGTCTCCAGTATTCCTTCACCTGCCGACAGGTGCTGGTGAAGCCTGTGTCCCAATCACCTTAGCAATGTCCAGGGGTGCACGAAAAGCGCAGGAGCCCGGACGGAGAGTCGCCTTCCTCCCAGCGTTCTGGAGTACAAACCATTAATGCTGCCTATATTGGCCAAGTCAAAGGCCGGTCTGGTGCCATCTAGCTGCAAGACTAGGTCATAACTTTTCTAAACTGCTGCAAAATAGCCTTGAAATTCTGTGTGACACCAGCCGCGACTCTATAAACCCATTTCTGGGGCGTTTACCACTGACAACATGGAACCTTTCTATACTTCACGTCCATGATCTTCTCTGGGCACGGTGCAATCAAGCCGCTGACTCGTGACTCAGTGACAGGACGAGAAAATCCGGCCTCCATGTCCACGTTGGTGTTAATGAACATATTTGGAGTTTCCCAGCGACGTTTTGCTGAATTAACAAACTGATTAACTCTTTATATACCGGACGTCCACCGTAAGACGTCCAGCGCCGTCCTCGGGGTAACTCTTTTAGTGCCATTTTTGCTGCTAAGTGTTTGTAGAATTTGTTGTCAATTTTCTAAATAATTTATTTGAATGTGATTTGTACAATTTTGAAACCGATCCTGAACGCGCCCCGTTTATTCCTTATAATTGCCAAGAAGACGGAAGCGTCGGACAATTAGCGAAGCGTTTCTGATAAAGGTTCTGCGTTCGCCTGGACACACTGCCTCCGTAGCCCGGTCAGGGTGAGGCTGAATGATGTTATAATGACTGCCAGTATCTTGTGTCATGTACAACCGCACTTTTATAATTATTATTATTGTTACGATGTTTGTCACAGTAAATGCATCCAGAATTTTATCACTGATTGTTGTTACCATCATTATTGCTGTGTTGTATAATAAAGTTCCTGTAACTGAGAATTCTGCATCCTCCAGACCAGCTCCTGGCAATATAACATGATCATTGAAATAGGTGCCGGCCAGAAGAATCAGCGCAATCGTTTTTCATTGAGTTACGTTTTCTGGGTGTCAGGGAAGGGTTCTTTACAGTAAGGGCAGTCAGGGTGTGGAGTCACTGCCAGGGAAGGGTTCTTTACAGTAAGGGCAGTCAGGGTATGGAGTCACTGCCAGGGAAAATTATGATGGCAGATTCACTGGATATGTTTAAGAAAGGGTTAAGCACATTTTTTGCAAAAAAGGGCATCCAGGGTTACCAGGACCGTTACTTAAAATAAAGGACAGAAGTGGATCCTGGGAGTAATAGGATGGTCATATTGAATCGGGATTTTTTTTAAGTTGGAAAACAGATCGGAGGTGGTTTCAATTTCAATTATAACAGGGATCACAGGAGATGCATAATATAATTTTTTCAACCTCATCAACTATGTTACTAGGACCCACATCTCACTCACCCTCCTGGCTCTAGCCTGCCCCCCGTTTTCCACTTACGAGTGCCATAGGGCTACCTTAATAATCCGTGCCATGTCCACACGGACATTGCCTTTCCCCCCTCCTGCCGTCCATGGCTAATCTAAATCCCTCCCACTTCTACGTAATCCCTCCCCAAGTTGGCATTATGCCGCCTCTTTCTATCTCTATCTAAAATAATCTGCGCGGTCTTTAAAGACTGCATGGAGGCAATCTACATACAAAACCGGTACGTAGATTGCTTAAATGACCTACTACACCTGTGCAATAGCTCCTTTACTAAAGGTACACACCTAAGAAGTGACTGCTTGTAGGTGTGAATACAGGCCTATGTTACACTGGTAGCGGATTATAAGGGAGAAGTTTCCTCAACATATTGCCCGTAATCAGAATTTATGGGTCACTACTGGGTGACAAAGGAAGCAATTTTCCTGCAATTGGATCTCACAGAAAAAAAAATACAAATGATCTATAATCGCTGCCGCCTGTGCGTTCGCAAAATAACCGATTGCGCATACTTTCGCAGCGCTTTACAGAGAATATTTCACATTCCTTTCAGTCCCTGCCTCACTGGAGCTACATTCTAAGGTCCCCAACACACACACACACGGATTAATTTTGTCTTCAACCAATTAACCTACCAGCATGTTCTTGGAGTGTGGGAGGAAACTGGAGCACCCAGAAGAAACCCACACAGACACAGGGAGAACATACACACTCCACACAGAAAAGGCCTAGTCCAGGAATCGAACTCATGACCTCAGCGCTGTGAGGTCCAAGTACTACTCACTGAGACACCGTGCTGCCCACAAAGTCTGGATGAAGTGGGAATGCTATCGATGGCTATGATCCAATGTGAACATATAAATGTCTGTATTTGACCTTTTGTCCCTTTTGTTGCTTTTGCCTGATACGTCATTTAAAATCTTCTCCATGTTCGCTCTATCTTCAAATTAATCAGAATACATTAATCAGAATACATTTTTAATTGTTTGTCACTTAAAACACATACATTATAACCAACTTTAAATACAATGAAACTGGAATTAGGGACTCTTCTCCTAACTTGACAACATTTTTAACAAGGTTTTTGTTCCTATCAACAGATTATTTCCTATTAAGGAAGTTATTTGTTTTCCTTCTAATAAGACCAGGTTTATTGAATGATCTGTACCTCATTTCTATTTGTTATGTAACCTAAATCACTATTAATAATATATCAATATATAACAAAATATATTAACAGCTTTATGGTTAACCTTACAAATCATATCTATAAATCTTTTATAAATTATAAATATAATTGCTGTGTTATGCTTAATAGGTCTCTACCAGTTGCCTATTAACAAATCTGGGAGCAAAGATTGTACCCATAGATGTGCCATATTCTTGCCAGTAAAATCTGTCAAGACTAAGAATGGTGGCTTAAAATAAATTAAGATCAGAAATAAAATCTTTGTGATGGATTTTCAATGTGTCCTCAAGGTTCAGAAATTGCCTACAATCCAATAAGCTCTCTGAATATTGTATGGAATTATGACTGTCTATAAAATAATGTCCCTCGCAGCCGTTTCGTTCCAGTTCATATTCTTCAGTACTTGCAGTACACTTGTGTCCTTTAAATACTATTTTAAGCTGTTCACATATTTGCTGAAGGAAGTTAACACTTTTGGAAAAATGTCAAGTAACAGATTCAAGTGCTGCAGGAATCAAGGTCTATTAAACACTTGTGTATCTGTGTTATATAATAAAATATGGAGTCCGATAGCAGGCCTGTTTTCCATGTGTTCGGATGGGAATACTCTCTGCTACTGTGGTCATCAAATCTACTTGATCCGTATTTCTGACAATGGAGACTCATGACAGGTTGCAACAGGAGATCATGTTAACGCTCCCGAGTGGGGGGATTAAGTTTTAAGGTTGGGTCCTGACATTATAAGTCGGTGCAAGCGATGAAGGTCATTTCCCAAGTGCTCATTTAGCTGCCCGGCAGGTCAACCAAGGCACAAACAGACCTTAAGATCTTGGTCCACGGGGGACCTCTCTGAACTCACCAGGTGATCTCAAGATATATGAAACCCGTGGGTCCAGAAGACTGAGAATTTCGATCGTCCTATGAAACCATTTTGATAAGGACCTGAATCTATTAGACTACAACTGTGTTAATATTAAGAAGTACGTAAATTTTTTATTAGTGTTTTAAGTTGCTGCACTATTTGGGTTTCGATCCCAGGACAATACATGTGCGATCCCTGGAAGAAGACTGGATGCAGTTTAGGCCACAGCTGAGCCTGCCACGTATTTGCTGAGACCTAGCATTTCGGGAACACTGGTAATAAATTTTGTGTAATCTTCACACCCTATTGAGACGATCCTGAGCGTTTCCATAGGATTGGGACAGATGGATAAATCTAAAGGGTATATTTTGTACACATACTATTCTTTTGTTGCACAGGGTGGACATATACAAGTATACGAGTAGAAGCAGAAATTTGGTGCTTTTTGTTTTTTTCACATCTCCGATATCTTCATCCATTTCACTGGGGAGAGAGAGCTGCAGCCTCTGCGGTGTGTACACTGAGCAGGGAAAGCTCTTTGCAAAGTTTACAGAAAGTCACTTTTGTGAACCTTCAGTAAAATTATTAAATTTAAAGCAATACAAGGAGACGCAGCAAATACTGTTTGGCGTCTTATATTTAAAGGTCAATAACAATAATTTAGCTAATTCCTTGGTATCAATTTCTTTTAAATCTATTGAGTGTTGCTCACTAATCCACAGGTGCGTGTGTGTGTGTGTATAATTGTTTTTTTTTAGTTGGGATGATTTGACTGTTCTTGTACAGTTACACTTTATTTTGGTCATCTTATATAATTGTTTTATCAATACAGGTTTATAGCAGTGATATACAATACAATGACAGACTACACGAGAGGCATGAAAAGCTTTTATTTTACTAATAAAATATCTTCAGCTCTTTACAAAGAATTATTACAACAAGAGTATTACATTAAATAAAAATCATTGGAAATTAACTTACCATGAAATCTGCAATACCCAAAGCACCAATATAAAATGAAATGACACCCACCCCTAAAATAATCAATTCACCCACATAACAGAACCACCCCGAATCGTCCAGGGTGCTGACAAGGTCCTCAACTTTCCAAAAAGTATAAAGAGCTATACAGAGAATGTACACAGGAGACGTCAGAGAATCTCCAATCAATCTACATATGTACATTATTTATACACAGGCTAAACACTGTGGAGGCTCACTGAGCGCCCATTTTCTATGTACTGTGGCGTTGATATCAGTATACAGAGGCTATTGCTATCATACATAAGGACAGGACATGCAGAATGCTGCAGTAACTGTCAAGGTACATGGAACATACAAGGACCATGTCACCTAAAATATAATGAGCAGATTAATAGAAAAGAATGAAAGAATTAACAGATTCCTTAATATACAAGTAAATAAATGGCTTATTTTTCTTATAATTTTCCACATAAATCTATCGGGGTCACTTCTCTGACAGAATGCACATATTTCATCGCAATGCTTGCCTCCAGTTGGTATTGACGATTGTTCAGATTCGGGAGAAGGCACAGAGATGGCGGTTACGAGATGCCGCACAAGTATCAAATAAGTATTGAACGCTCACAAACACCTTGCCCGTACTGAGTTTCCATAGAGGATAAACACCGGCCGTTCTTTTACACTAGGAGGAGGCTGTTTTGCAAATTTGGGCCTTGTGTCAGCTGATAAACCCAGAACGTTATGATTCATAGGAGCCGGCAAAAACCCTACTTTATAGCATGTTCTTAGTATACTAATCGTTGGGAGCCCGCAGATAGAGGTGAGGTGACGCTATCCCCAAATATATTTATAATATACATTTCCCAGAATTCTTAGCGGTGATTAAGTGAAAGTCCATCTATGTGAACCCACATCAGGTTAAACATACAATTCTAAGGGCCTATATCTGCACAGTAACACACTTTATCCTGTTACATAGACCGGGGGCAGCCATTTTGTTACATTCATGAGGATGACATCACTAGATTCTTCAGTGTGACTGGTCAGACATCAAAATGGCTGCCCCTAATTTGAGCATCACTCTATAATGAAATTCTCAGTGAGAAACAAAACTCAGTCGCCACTGAGCTCATACTCCGCTGGACAATGTAGTCACCCAAATCCTATACTGTAAAACAGTATATACCCAAATAAATCAGAATCCAGATAACAAGCTCATTGCTATTTGAAGGAGAGTTAACACTGGTTTAAACATGATCAATTTTTTTTGTACATATAATAAAGGATAAATTTAAGATCTATATATGGATATTTAAAGAGCCTGCAGGTGGCGCTGTTTGCACTGTTGTATGTGGAGAAATCTAGGCATTACTCTACTGGGTTCTATAGACCGCAATCATAACAGCGCCATCTGCAGGCCAGGCGCACTGTAATCCAGACTGACAAATATTAAGTCATATAAACCACAGTTAAACAATCTTCAAGTTATAAGCAACATAAGAAAATAAACTAAATACCTTATATTTTTTTAAGATGGTGAATTTAGTGAAAACAATCTACATTCAGGCATCAAGAATTCCAAATACACAATGATTTTTGAATTTTTCTTACACGTCAGAGTACGTAATAGGCGACATAAAAAACACAAAAAGTTTCCATAAACAGAACAACCGGAAATACTGTATAACAACTTCACGACAAGCAAACAATGTCACAGCTATGGAAGGCTTTGCTGCATTCAATATTAAGTTAAACTCATTTAAATTAAACCCAATTAAAAGTACAGCCCAAGACAAGACAACAATGGTTTGGACACCTCTCTCTCTCTTTTCTATTAGTTAAGCCCTCCATTAAACCCAGGTTAGGATTAATTAGCGATTGGTGATATCTGGGGCGACCTCTGCACACATTAGTTGCTTGTCAAGAGCTTGAAAGGAAAATGCTGACTTGGGAACGAAGATTAACATAAAAATGTGAAAATGGAGCTTAAATATAAATTATATAGGAAGACAATTAAAACGTAAGCACAACACAAGAAAATGAGACAACACTCATCTCATCCTAAAACAAAACAAGACGACCCCAAACTGCAAGGACGTAGATCTACTTAATATACGTACAAGATTACATAATCAGAGGGGGTACATTCCACAGAACCCCGTGCAGGGCCTGCGTCACACCGTGGAACTGGAGTCGTGGCCCAGAATATGGCTTATGTTGTGCGCAGGGCGATTTGACGTCTTCGAAGAGTCTGAAGCTGAAGAGTGCGCTATAGAGAGCAGCGGAGACATGGCGGAGCCATCGGTGGGGAGAGCGGTGGCTATCTCAGGGAAGAGGGACGTCAAGTTGAAGTTGGAGAGGTGCGAGGGGTTGGCCATGTGCATGGGAGGCATTTCGGGGAGAAGGGGAAAAGTGGTTTGGGAAAAGCCCACAGGCCGGGGTGGAGACAGTATGGAGCCAAACCTGTTGTTCAGTCCTGAGCTGTTGGGTTTCTCTGTGCTGGGGTTAGGAAAGATCTGGTTGGGGAAGTACGGTATGGTGAGGTCATTGGACAAACTAGGATGAGCCGGAGAATACGGAGGGTAAAAAGAGGGCAAAGTGTTCTGTGGATCTACCGGGATAAGTGCAGGTGTCCGCGTGGCAGTAGCCTGTGTGACCGGCGGAATAAAAGACGCATTGGCGTTGATCGGCGGGTTCATCGTTCCTTCTGGTATGAACGGAAAGCCAAAGTTTTGGGTCAGTGTGTGCTGGTCAGGGGCAGGATTGTCGTTGGGCACTTGAGGGCTGTCTGGCATAAAGCGGACAATACCGGACCTCTTCTCAGAAACCGGCTGCTGCCGCCCAAGAATCATGCCACTAGGACCGGCAAGAGGGAGATGAGGTAAGGTAGAGTCAAACATATTGCCGTGTCTTTGGTTCCCAGATCGGTTTCTTTCTGGCTGACGGGCTTTGGAGTCTGTTTCCTCCTGCAAAGGATGTCTTGAGCGTTGGGCAACCGAGGGGTTATTATGTCTCACTGTTTGACGCTGATCAATATTGATGTGGGAAACAGACTGATGGGGAAGCGGTGGATGGACGACGCCATGCATGTTTATGGAGACCTGGATATTGAGTTGGTTCTTTGTCCCTTGACCATCCGATGCCCGTACGGACTTCTGCATGGAATTGTGGGGGCTCGTGTTCCGTCCCTGGATATCTCCAGAGGAAGAAGAACTGGAGAAAGGGATATTTAAAGAATTATTCCGAGGGGGGACTTGTCCCATGACCATGTCACAGCTGTCTCTGTTCTGTCCTTCAGTCTCTCTCCGGAGGTGCAGAGATTCCCTAGGTGGTGGGCAGCTGAACTCGAGGCCGGAGGATGCATTATACTGTGACCTCTGATGGCCTGAAATGGATCTCTGATTTGCATTTCCCTGCTCTCCAATATGTGGGGCAAATAAGCTCTGCATAAAGCTTTGGTGGCATGAGTTTTCATTCTCTCGAATAGGAAGGGTGTTGGCGATGGGCCCTTCTTGGGTCGTTTGGTACGGCATATGCTTTTGCCGATCCATGGCTGAATTTTGATTCTGGTTTATTCTGTAGGTTTGGGACTGCAATGCCCTCATACCGGAGGAAGAGCCTCCATCATTGTTTCTTGACGTCTGGACTTCAAAGTTAGTTGGCTGTTGCTGATTCAAACCACCCAGCTTAAAGGTCTGACAGTCAGGAAGCCTCTGAGAATCCATATTGACGACGTGTTCTATGGACATACGTCCCTGAATGTTGTGAACTGGTGTCACCTTATTCCTGGAGATGTCCAAATATTTCCTCATTTCAAGTTGTTCCGACCCCCTGGAGCCTTGGATGGAATTTCCTAATCTCTGTTCAGAGTTTGAAGTGCTCTTCCCTATAAGTGCCTCTGCAGAGTAACTGGAAACTCTGTTCCTCTCCTGCCTGTGTGGCGGGCACGACATATTTGTAGGCCGAGAGACAACACTGGGCTGAGAAACCATTTGTTGCTCTAGACTCCTGGAGGTCATGAGTCGTTGCACTTGACTGTGATCCGGTAAGTGTTCTGAAGACACGACAGGTCCTTGTGATCGACTGGCGATTTCCTGCGGATGCTGATTACGGATATCTTGGCTGACGTGGCTTTGCGGATGGGCAGCACGGAGTCCGCGGGAAGAGGCATTGTTTTCACATGATTTTTCTTGCTGTGTAGACCCGAAGTGAGGAGGAAGCTGCTGCTGGTGCTGCTGCTGGATCTGTTGGCGGTGTTGCTGGCCACTCTTTTGCCGATTTTGCTCGGAGAGGTGTTTTTGTTGTAGAGACAACCTTGCCGTCTGACCCCCTTGCACTGGGGCTCGTTTCTTCTGCATGTGAACCTCCTGTTGCATCATTCTTTGCTGCTGAATGTTGGGTGGCTGAGATCGTCCGGAATTGTCGACGAGCGCAACTTGGTGCTGCTGCTGCTGATAGAGATGATGCTGGTCACGCAAATGCCCGCTTTGCTGCTGCTGCTGCTGCTTTAGATATGGGTTACTATTATGAAGCGAGAGCTGCTGTTGCTGATGCAAAAGCTGCAGGTTCTGATTAACCATCTGACTCTGCTCTGAAATAGACGGCTGAGAGCTACAACGCATTTCAGGCTGCCTCAGGTTGGAGTTGACAAAGTTATTTGATGGGAATTGGTTGGAAAGCCCCTCTCGGTGGCCTTGAATGCTGTCAGCTACAGACAAGGAGTCAGAAGGGACATGGCTAACTAAGATTTCATTCTGCTCTGCAATATTGTCCGGAGGATGTAACCTTTCGAGTCTGATTGGAGCTTGACACTGTTTGGGCCTCTTGGCTGTTGACAACAGGCCGTCCACGTTAGCGGCGCGTTTGTTGGACTCTTTTCTACTGTCCACATGTTGCTTTAAAATGGAATTTGTGGCTTGAGCCACCTGCATTGCAGTAGAACTCATAGAGTGGAGCTGCTCGTGGGAGTAGTCTGATAACACGGTCGTCACCTCTGTTTGGCTGACGTAGGTGCTGGAGGATAGGGATGGATTTGTGGTTATAGGCAGGGGACTGTGCTCAGACGTCTGCGATGCACAGCTCAAAACAGAATGAGCAATTGCACCTTGCTGCAGTAAACTATTGATGCTTAAGCTGGAAATGCTTTGGGATTGGGAGGCCGGAATCTGCAGGGAAACGCTGGAAGCATTGACTCCTAGTGGAAAGATGCTTTTGTCCACCAAGCGATCGGCGCAAGGGTGGTCCTTGGAGTCCAGAGAATTAAAAGAATCTGATGTGGAAGGAAGCTGAGAAGTATTTGCTTTGGTCAAACGGGGCTTGAACGGGAGTGGACAGTCGTCAGGCAAAGTTTCGGATTCCATGTTACTGGAAACCGTTTCCTCAACTTCCGTTTGAGTTCTTGACCTTCCCTTTGAAAGGTTTTCCTGGTCAAAAATAACTCTTGCTGCTACTGCAACAATATCGTTTTGCTCGGAAAAACCACAGCCGGTAAAAGCTGGCACTAATGAAACTCCACTGACCATGTCCTCTCTGCTGGCGTCAGGCAGCATCGAGGCCACCGAAAAATTCCGACTACTTGCGGAACTACCGGAGAGAGGCGAGTCGGACGAGCTGCTGGCACCTTCTTGCTCAGAGACACTGGTCGCGTTCTGTGCAACTTGGACAGCTGAGGAGTTTGGTTTGCTTTGCTCTGAAGCCATGGACTCTTTTGACTTCATTTTTCTGAATAGCATTCCATGGCTGTCAAGATCCTTTGGTGCGGGTTTTAAAAGTGGGGATTTCTCATTGGACTCATCGGTCAAAATCTGTACTTCTAACAAGTCAGTAGCTGTTAAACTTGCAGTCTCTCCTTCCATGAGACAAGACCTTGAAGCCATCCCAGAGTTTGAACTTCCATCTGTGTTTAACCCAACCTGATCTTGAGGAACCTCAACGGAATGATTGCAGAAGGCAACAGTAGTGGAGTCAATGACTGTTTTAAAACATTCTGGGGTTGCAGTAGACGGTCTTGGCTCTTCTTGTGTTACACAAACTTCCTCTGCAACAAGATCGACAGAACCAGAAAAGTCTGTAGACAAAGGCTCCTCCGGCACGGATTCCGGCAAAGCATTTGCTATCACGTTTGAATTCAAAGGCGTTGATGAGCTTGTCTCTATTTTATCACTTTCTACAGGGTTTTGGGGAGAACGGTCTGATGGTATTGGCTTCTCCGGCACAGTTGTTAATGCAGAGGTACTTTCAATCGCTCCCTGGTTTTTATCGGTCGTCTGCGGTTTGGAAACATATACGCACATCGAAGCAGATTTAATGGCTGTGGTGGAATCTTTCCTTCCAGGACCTTTCTTAACAGCCGGCTTCTTGATTGTCTTTTTTGACTTTGCGCTAGGTGAGGTCCCACCGATAGGTTTTACCAATGACGGCTTTGCCAAGGCAGGAGCCATAGGCAAAGCAGAGGATGTTTCGGCAATGGCAGGAGTCACGTTGGATCCAGCCACCGAAACACAGTTTACTGGTATGTTGTTCGTGGCTAAAGAACCCGATGCCGAGGTATTAAGAGTAAACTGCAGGCAACTTTGTCCGGCCATCTGAGAAATGTTTTGGCTCAGGTTGGCCAACGCGCCGAAGGTGTTCATCGCTACATTTGTGTTAGGATCCTCACTTGCGATTGGCTGGATTATTTGCATAGGGGATTGGTTGGATGTGCCGGCTGAAGAAGTCATGGGTTGAAGTGCAAACAACTGTCCGTTTAAAGAGATTGTTGGCGGCTGTTGGTTTGAGGCGGCGGCTGACACGGGCGCTTGTTGCGCGGTGCCTGAAGGCTGTAGGGATGTTGGTCTGGGCAATATATGGACAAGGTGCTTTCCACTGAATGTCTGGGAGGTTTGCACTGGGTTTGCAGGGCAGGCAACAGGGTTGGCTGCGTTAATCGGCATGACCACAGATGGTGAAGGCTGAGCAGACACAATAGGGACAGGGTTCTGGTTAGGAGCTGCTTGGATTATAACAATTTGTTGGCCCACTGGTTTAGGAACAGGTGGACAAGGAGCAGGCGCTGGAGGCTGGAGGAATATAATGTTCTGGTTCGCTGGAGTTGAATTTATTGCAGGAGCAAATGGCTGAGCCACCTGAATGACTTGCACGGGTGAGTTTAGTGGAAGAAGGCTGTTTGTGCTTTGCAGCTGTGGCTGCGTTATGAGCGATTGGACTGGAACGGGTTGATAAGACGACATTTTCACAATTACCTTTTCCACAGGATTAACGTTCGAGGACGAAAGGTTAACGCAAGCCGTTATCTGCCGGTTATTTGCAGCATCTTTGGAGGCTTGCTCAGACAACGGTGTAGGAACAATGGCAGAAGATAACGGCTGCACCGTGTTTCCGGAAAGTTGCAAAGTTGTCCATGTGGTTTGCGTATTTCCATCGGTCGGTATTCGTGTTAAGCGGTCCATGGTTTTCATTTCGGGTAAACTACTAGAGATGGACCAGCTGGTCTCCACAGATGGGCAACACGTCACAAACGCAGAAGAACTCGCCTGAATCTCTACGATTGACGTTATTTCTCTGGAGGTCACCGCTACTCCGGGACTTGTGTCAATGTCAACACCAGGAAAAATGTCCTTCACTATATCTTTCACAGTCTCAGCAGAAGCGGCAACCCCCGATGGTCCATGCACCAACTCTGGAGACTCCTGTAAGCTGACCCCCGGCATGCTGGACTGTGACACTTGGGATGGAAGAGTGTGGCCGGTGGAAGCGTCAGTTTTCGGCAAAACGTCCACAAGATTTGCCGCCTGGTTTACTTCTTGTGCCAACTGCTCAGACGAACAACTCAGTTGGCCCGCTGAGCTTGTGAGAAGCGGGAAGCAGGATGCGGAGCTGGAAGGCAGGGGGGCGGTCTGTTCGCCCTTGGACATGGTGCGGTCTGCAGTGCTAGGGGCTGAAGTGGTCACAGGAAGACTCAACGCCGCTTGCTGGCTTGAAGTGGATGCTGAGTTTTGCTGCCATGATTTCTCCAAGGGAAACACACCCGATATGGTGATCGGCGTCACCAGGTTGCAAGTCCTCTGAACAGGGACCACATTGGCCGTCTGCTTCTGCAGGTTATGTCCCACATTGAACGTGATCCCGTGAACAACCGTGCCCTGGTTAGCGGAACCCAGCTGGTTACTATTGAGACAGAGGGGAAGCTTCTGGACCTGCTCAGTGGGAACAATCAACGAAGCCTTTACATTGCGGGAATTTCCTTTCCAATGCATCGTCGGATCGTCGTATAGACAGATGTTATTGCGCTTCAGAAGCTCTATGTAGCGCGCATTTTCTTTCTGGAACTCCGACAACTCTTTCCGCAGCTTCCGGATCTCGCAGGCTGGGAAACGGCACAAAGACAAAAGAAAGAAAATTAAGGTAAAAAAAAAACAAAACACAATTTCAGTTCAGTGACCTAAACCGGTGAATAACAGGCTGGGCCCAATACAGATCCGAGCAGAAACCTGGCCGCGCGATATAGAGGGACGGGCTGCGCGCAATTCAAACACACACCGCGATGCCTCTGGTTTGCAAGCAATCACGGGAACACAGAAGCAAACCCCAATACAGCTAACTGACCAAATGCATTACACAAGACCAGGGTAGTACACTGCAATGCCTGAAAAATGGAGGTTATGATTACTACAAAGACCTCTGCTGGAATGGCAATGGACCGAATTCAACGTTAAGAGTGAGTTAGATGCGGACAGATCTCTACCTGACTCAAATCCTTCAGCTCCTAACTTGTCCCCCGTTTTTAATTACCCAATGGCACTTAAGAACACCATAGGGCTACCTTACCATGCATGGTTTCCATCTTAAGGAAACTACGCACGGACAACGCCTCTCTTAGGGCAGGGCAGGGCGCCATGGACATCGGTATGGTGTGTAACCGGCATTACTGTGTCTAAATTAATCAGAAGAGAGCTGAAACTCAGAGATTCCAGGTGACCACGGTGTCTCGATAATAACCGCTAGTAACTAATGTAACGCTTAGAATGGCTCGCCGGGAATATTGCTTTATGCACAGGCCTGGTCTCACCTTGCTCCTGGTCGCCTCCGTTGAGGAGAAGCTCGTCATTTTGCCGCTTGAGTTCACCGATGTACTTGAACGCCTGCTCCAGAATCATGTTTTTGCTCTAAAGAAAATAACAGAAAAAAAATGACAAATAATAAGTCGTCTTCGGGGTCCACAACTAAAGCAGGAAATTTCCTGCCTCTTGTTAGAGGTTTGGGGTCTGATTCCGAGCTGCTCTTACACCTTAAGCTGCAAATGTAGACTGTGAAAACAGAATTAGAGTTGAGGTGAAGTTTCCTAACTCAACTCTAATCTACAGATTAAACATAAAGCTATTCAGTATGGGGCTGAGTCAGAGTCTGGGAGTAAGCGATGAAATCTTATTTAATAATACTACCAAATGGAATGGAATAAACTTCCAATGTGTTCAATGACACCCAATAGCACAATTCGGTGTAAATCCTACACTTCCTTCAGGGGAGTCCAGAGTATCAATGAATCGGCAGCCGAATCATTGATAGTCTGGACTCCCGTGACGAAGGTGTAGGATTTACACCGAAACAGCCATCGGGATCTCTGCTACGGGACGTGAGATCTATTTGGTGGTTATATTGTTGTGTGATTTACAGGAACTTATTTTGACCTATAAACATTGGCTGCTTCTTTCATCCTCCTGGTCACAATCATGAACTTTTACTGAACTTTGCATTTTTCAACACTAAGTCCTGTATGTATGTATGTATGTATGTATGTATGTATGTATGTATGTGTGTGTGCATATGTATGTATGTATGTATGTATGTATGTGTGTGTATGCCTGCCCTGTATATTATTATGTGCTATGCTGTGTGGTCCTGCCCTGTATATTATTATGTGCTATGCTGTGTGGTCCTGCCCTGTATATTATTATGTGCTATGCTGTGTGGTCCTGCCCTGTATATTATTATGTGCTATGCTGTGTGGTCCTGCCCTGTATATTATTATGTGCTATGCTGTGTGGTCCTGCCCTGTATATTATTATGTGCTATGCTGTGTGGTCCTGCCCTGTATATTATTATGTGCTATGCTGTGTGGTCCTGCCCTGTATATTATTATGTGCTATGCTGTGTGGTCCTGCCCTGTATATTATTATGTGCTATGCTGTGTGGTCCTGCCCTGTATATTATTATGTGCTATGCTGTGTGGTCCTGCCCTGTATATTATTATGTGCTATGCTGTGTGGTCCTGCCCTGTATATTATTATGTGCTATGCTGTGTGGTCCTGCCCTGTATATTATTATGTGCTATGCTGTGTGGTCCTGCCCTGTATATTATTATGTGCTATGCTGTGTGGTCCTGCCCTGTATATTATTATGTGCTATGCTGTGTGGTCCTGCCCTGTATATTATTATGTGCTATGCTGTGTGGTCCTGCCCTGTATATTATTATGTGCTATGCTGTGTGGTCCTGCCCTGTATATTATTATGTGCTATGCTGTGTGGTCCTGCCCTGTATATTATTATGTGCTATGCTGTGTGGTCCTGCCCTGTATATTATTATGTGCTATGCTGTGTGGTCCTGCCCTGTATATTATTATGTGCTATGCTGTGTGGTCCTGCCCTGTATATTATTATGTGCTATGCTGTGTGGTCCTGCCCTGTATATTATTATGTGCTATGCTGTGTGGTCCTGCCCTGTATATTATTATGTGCTATGCTGTGTGGTCCTGCCCTGTATATTATTATGTGCTATGCTGTGTGGTCCTGCCCTGTATATTATTATGTGCTATGCTGTGTGGTCCTGCCCTGTATATTATTATGTGCTATGCTGTGTGGTCCTGCCCTGTATATTATTATGTGCTATGCTGTGTGGTCCTGCCCTGTATATTATTATGTGCTATGCTGTGTGGTCCTGCCCTGTATATTATTATGTGCTATGCTGTGTGGTCCTGCCCTGTATATTATTATGTGCTATGCTGTGTGGTCCTGCCCTGTATATTATTATGTGCTATGCTGTGTGGTCCTGCCCTGTATATTATTATGTGCTATGCTGTGTGGTCCTGCCCTGTATATTATTATGTGCTATGCTGTGTGGTCCTGCCCTGTATATTATTATGTGCTATGCTGTGTGGTCCTGCCCTGTATATTATTATGTGCTATGCTGTGTGGTCCTGCCCTGTATATTATTATGTGCTATGCTGTGTGGTCCTGCCCTGTATATTATTATGTGCTATGCTGTGTGGTCCTGCCCTGTATATTATTATGTGCTATGCTGTGTGGTCCTGCCCTGTATATTATTATGTGCTATGCTGTGTGGTCCTGCCCTGTATATTATTATGTGCTATGCTGTGTGGTCCTGCCCTGTATATTATTATGTGCTATGCTGTGTGGTCCTGCCCTGTATATTATTATGTGCTATGCTGTGTGGTCCTGCCCTGTATATTATTATGTGCTATGCTGTGTGGTCCTGCCCTGTATATTATTATGTGCTATGCTGTGTGGTCCTGCCCTGTATATTATTATGTGCTATGCTGTGTGGTCCTGCCCTGTATATTATTATGTGCTATGCTGTGTGGTCCTGCCCTGTATATTATTATGTGCTATGCTGTGTGGTCCTGCCCTGTATATTATTATGTGCTATGCTGTGTGGTCCTGCCCTGTATATTATTATGTGCTATGCTGTGTGGTCCTGCCCTGTATATTATTATGTGCTATGCTGTGTGGTCCTGCCCTGTATATTATTATGTGCTATGCTGTGTGGTCCTGCCCTGTATATTATTATGTGCTATGCTGTGTGGTCCTGCCCTGTATATTATTATGTGCTATGCTGTGTGGTCCTGCCCTGTATATTATTATGTGCTATGCTGTGTGGTCCTGCCCTGTATATTATTATGTGCTATGCTGTGTGGTCCTGCCCTGTATATTATTATGTGCTATGCTGTGTGGTCCTGCCCTGTATATTATTATGTGCTATGCTGTGTGGTCCTGCCCTGTATATTATTATGTGCTATGCTGTGTGGTCCTGCCCTGTATATTATTATGTGCTATGCTGTGTGGTCCTGCCCTGTATATTATTATGTGCTATGCTGTGTGGTCCTGCCCTGTATATTATTATGTGCTATGCTGTGTGGTCCTGCCCTGTATATTATTATGTGCTATGCTGTGTGGTCCTGCCCTGTATATTATTATGTGCTATGCTGTGTGGTCCTGCCCTGTATATTATTATGTGCTATGCTGTGTGGTCCTGCCCTGTATATTATTATGTGCTATGCTGTGTGGTCCTGCCCTGTATATTATTATGTGCTATGCTGTGTGGTCCTGCCCTGTATATTATTATGTGCTATGCTGTGTGGTCCTGCCCTGTATATTATTATGTGCTATGCTGTGTGGTCCTGCCCTGTATATTATTATGTGCTATGCTGTGTGGTCCTGCCCTGTATATTATTATGTGCTATGCTGTGTGGTCCTGCCCTGTATATTATTATGTGCTATGCTGTGTGGTCCTGCCCTGTATATTATTATGTGCTATGCTGTGTGGTCCTGCCCTGTATATTATTATGTGCTATGCTGTGTGGTCCTGCCCTGTATATTATTATGTGCTATGCTGTGTGGTCCTGCCCTGTATATTATTATGTGCTATGCTGTGTGGTCCTGCCCTGTATATTATTATGTGCTATGCTGTGTGGTCCTGCCCTGTATATTATTATGTGCTATGCTGTGTGGTCCTGCCCTGTATATTATTATGTGCTATGCTGTGTGGTCCTGCCCTGTATATTATTATGTGCTATGCTGTGTGGTCCTGCCCTGTATATTATTATGTGCTATGCTGTGTGGTCCTGCCCTGTATATTATTATGTGCTATGCTGTGTGGTCCTGCCCTGTATATTATTATGTGCTATGCTGTGTGGTCCTGCCCTGTATATTATTATGTGCTATGCTGTGTGGTCCTGCCCTGTATATTATTATGTGCTATGCTGTGTGGTCCTGCCCTGTATATTATTATGTGCTATGCTGTGTGGTCCTGCCCTGTATATTATTATGTGCTATGCTGTGTGGTCCTGCCCTGTATATTATTATGTGCTATGCTGTGTGGTCCTGCCCTGTATATTATTATGTGCTATGCTGTGTGGTCCTGCCCTGTATATTATTATGTGCTATGCTGTGTGGTCCTGCCCTGTATATTATTATGTGCTATGCTGTGTGGTCCTGCCCTGTATATTATTATGTGCTATGCTGTGTGGTCCTGCCCTGTATATTATTATGTGCTATGCTGTGTGGTCCTGCCCTGTATATTATTATGTGCTATGCTGTGTGGTCCTGCCCTGTATATTATTATGTGCTATGCTGTGTGGTCCTGCCCTGTATATTATTATGTGCTATGCTGTGTGGTCCTGCCCTGTATATTATTATGTGCTATGCTGTGTGGTCCTGCCCTGTATATTATTATGTGCTATGCTGTGTGGTCCTGCCCTGTATATTATTATGTGCTATGCTGTGTGGTCCTGCCCTGTATATTATTATGTGCTATGCTGTGTGGTCCTGCCCTGTATATTATTATGTGCTATGCTGTGTGGTCCTGCCCTGTATATTATTATGTGCTATGCTGTGTGGTCCTGCCCTGTATATTATTATGTGCTATGCTGTGTGGTCCTGCCCTGTATATTATTATGTGCTATGCTGTGTGGTCCTGCCCTGTATATTATTATGTGCTATGCTGTGTGGTCCTGCCCTGTATATTATTATGTGCTATGCTGTGTGGTCCTGCCCTGTATATTATTATGTGCTATGCTGTGTGGTCCTGCCCTGTATATTATTATGTGCTATGCTGTGTGGTCCTGCCCTGTATATTATTATGTGCTATGCTGTGTGGTCCTGCCCTGTATATTATTATGTGCTATGCTGTGTGGTCCTGCCCTGTATATTATTATGTGCTATGCTGTGTGGTCCTGCCCTGTATATTATTATGTGCTATGCTGTGTGGTCCTGCCCTGTATATTATTATGTGCTATGCTGTGTGGTCCTGCCCTGTATATTATTATGTGCTATGCTGTGTGGTCCTGCCCTGTATATTATTATGTGCTATGCTGTGTGGTCCTGCCCTGTATATTATTATGTGCTATGCTGTGTGGTCCTGCCCTGTATATTATTATGTGCTATGCTGTGTGGTCCTGCCCTGTATATTATTATGTGCTATGCTGTGTGGTCCTGCCCTGTATATTATTATGTGCTATGCTGTGTGGTCCTGCCCTGTATATTATTATGTGCTATGCTGTGTGGTCCTGCCCTGTATATTATTATGTGCTATGCTGTGTGGTCCTGCCCTGTATATTATTATGTGCTATGCTGTGTGGTCCTGCCCTGTATATTATTATGTGCTATGCTGTGTGGTCCTGCCCTGTATATTATTATGTGCTATGCTGTGTGGTCCTGCCCTGTATATTATTATGTGCTATGCTGTGTGGTCCTGCCCTGTATATTATTATGTGCTATGCTGTGTGGTCCTGCCCTGTATATTATTATGTGCTATGCTGTGTGGTCCTGCCCTGTATATTATTATGTGCTATGCTGTGTGGTCCTGCCCTGTATATTATTATGTGCTATGCTGTGTGGTCCTGCCCTGTATATTATTATGTACTATGCTGTGTGGTCCTGCCCTGTATATTATTATGTACTATGCTGTGTGGTCCTGCCCTGTATGTCTGTACTGTATTCTGTACAGCGCTGCGGACACCTTGTGGTGCCTTATACATAAATGATAATAACCAACTGATTAATACACACCCCATCACTCAGTGACTAATACGTACCCCATACACCGGTACTCAATACATAATACCTTAATTACTAAGGGACATACTACTCCAAGTCAGGTGAGCCTGGAAACCCCATTACGCTGTATTAGCCCCAGTCAAGAGACCCTGGACCCCACATTACTCTGTATTACCCCCAGTCATTTGATCATTGACACCCCATAACTCTGTATTACCCCCAGTCAGGTGATCCCGGACACCCTCATTACACTGTATTAGCCCCAGTCATGTGACCCTGAACCTCCCATTACTCTGTATTACCCCCCAGTCATGTGATCCTGAACCCCCATTACACTTTATTACCACCAGTCATGTGACCCTGGACCCCCCATTACACTTTATTACCACCAGTCATGTGACCCTGGACCCCCCATTACTCTGTATTACCCGCAGTCATGTGACCCGGGACCCCCATTACTCTGTATTACCCGCAGTCATGTGACCCTGGACCCCCATTACTCTTTATTACCCGCAGTCAAGTGACCCTGGACCCCCTAATACTCTATTTCCCCAATAAGGTGACCCTGGACCCCCCATTACTCTGTATTACCCACAGTCATGTGACCCTCACCCCCTTTCCCCCATTACTCGGTAGCACTAGACCCCACGCAGATCACGGAAGCAGTTACCTTATTTCCGGGTCCCGTAGTCTCACGCGCTGCTGCCCCCCGGGCCGGTCCCCGGTGGGGCCTCCAAACCCCGACACAACCCCGCCAGTCAACCTACCGAGCCCGACACCAGGAGCTAATGCTCTGCGAGCTCGCCAGCCAATCACGGCCGAGCTCCAGCTAACCGCAGCCAACAGGAACGCCGCTCATCCCTCCGCTATTGATTGACATGCCACACAACCAATGGGAAGAGCCATTGAAATCTGGAGGCGGAGACTCATGCGATCCGTAAAGAAAAACTAGCAGCAGGGTTGCAAAACCGAGGAAGTGTTTTGGTTTGCAGATTGGTGATTGACAAAGTGGGCGTCCAATGGGGAGCAAGAGGCGGAGTTACCCTTAAAGGAGCAGTGCAGGTAAATAAGCCTGTCCTGTTTGAGACCCTCAGTGCAGGCTCTGTGCTCTGTGGTGAGCAGGGAGCACCAGTCCCCCTAAATGCACTGCAAGTCACTGCTTTACACCCTGATTCACTCAGCTTCTAGGGAAGGTTTCCATCAGCCAGGCTCAGATGCCAGGGCAGTGTTACCAGAACTGACCCACCTCCCTTTGGGACATTGTACTAGTGTCACTATGCCCAGCAAGGGGGACATGATCAGATAATTATAACTGTACATGCCAAATCTCCTGCATTGCAGGCTGTTACCTGGTGCAGCTTAGAGCAGTGAGGACAGGGTTAACCCATGCCCATCACAGCCTGGCACCTAGACCTCCCTGGCATGTCCCTCTCAGTATTGAGAGTAACAGGGGCACCTTTTTACTGGCAAACATTCTATTAGTGATAATTCATTGTTGAAGTGACGCCTTTTATCTGCCTAATAATCCCATTTGCTGCTGTACTCTAAAGATCACTTACCTTGCTCACACACTACCCCAGCTGCCTTGCCATGTCACAGTAGCTTTAATAGGTGTAGCCGGACTCCACATTAGACATATACACAGACATTGGCAAAAGTTGTATTTTATTTTTTTTTTATACTAGAAACACTAGAAGCTGCTCTCTATTATATAGTTTAGTTTAGTTTGTCTATGTATAGTAGTTTAGTTGAGCAATGGATACTACTAGGAGTTGTGTACAATACTATAAAGGACATAGGACTGGATCCAAAGTGTGATAGTAAGAAGCAATCATGTGGAAAGTTACACCACACTAAAACCATGACTGCCAGGAGAGTGAAAGTCATGTTATTCTGTGCATGGATTGAGAACACTATTATATTATTACACAGACACTGACCAGCGTTACTATCACACTGTTATTTATCACCTCTCATCTCTATACTATTATATTATTATTACACAGATGCTGACCAGCGTTACTATCACCTCTCATCTCTAATACTATTATATTATCACACAGACACTGACCTGCGTTACTATCACACTGTTATTTATCACCTCTCATCTCTAATACTGTGTGTAACAGATTACATTTGCTTCTCCTGTAGTTCCACATGGTTTTGCACAAGTAACTTTCCTCCTGATTTCTTATATTCATACTCTGCATCCAGGTCCATTAAGCAGATTAATAACCTAGAACTGTTGCTGCTCCAAATATACTAGTAAAAAAAAGTCTTTAGTAAGCAGAGAATTGTCATCGAAGGAGAAAACTGGTGAATGAGACAACAAGAGCATGCCTTCCTATCATAATCTTGTGTGACAGGCCTACACATCAGCATTACACATTACCAAGTATAGGATGTTAGTAAGTCTTTAATTAAAATGTAATTGATACACAACATTAGACAGGTATATATATAAAATATACAAACAGACACATTAACACTGAGATTCATCCAGACCAAGTAAACAATCATTTATGAAAGGGTATTAGTAATACCATATGTATATAGCCCAGCATCTGATAACACAGCAAGGCAAGGATGAATATGTTGGACACTAATGTCACCTGGTTGTTGGTGTTTAAGCTGTTGTCTCTGGAAGCCATTCATTACATAAAGGGACAGGACAGATCACTTATCCTATCTGTGACACTGCATTCATTTCTAGAAGATGCAACAGTTTTAAAGACAATCCCGATGGCCTTCCAACGACACACACACACACACACACACACACACACACACACACACACACACACACACACACGATCTGTGATGTTCTTCTTCCATAACCCTCTGTTTAAAAGTGAAGTGAATATGCAGCCCCCAAGCCAGGGCGCAGATAGCATCATTATACGTTAGATCGGGACAGCGAACACGCTGAATATTTTAGCACACATTGGGAAATGGCCAATTGGTAAATTTAGCACTTTCCAAAACTCCAAACTATACAATTCCTTTCTAATGATCGCACATCATCGGTGCAGCGTACACAAGGACGAGAGAAAGTCATTTATCAAGTGATCTGCACAATTATTGTTACAAAAGAGAAAACATTTGTGCCCAGCTTTATTCAGGCCGCGTCTGTTTCTTCAACATGTGATTTTTCTTATAATCAGTGCATTTGATGACGTTGTTGTGCTTACTCAGGGAGCATGGAGAGGGGAAGATAAACATTAGCTGCAAGAGTGTTTGTCCAGGATTACTGCACACAATGCAGGCACATTCTCATGCTGAAGCAACAGTCTAAAACTGTGCTCAGACAGAAGTGCTCCTTGAACACGTCAGAAGCCGTTGGGTGGTTCTTGTGTAAAATAACGCCAGACATAGTTTGCAGGTAAATCTCGTCTTATCTGCAGGCCACAAGATGGCACTTACTACAGGTTCATTAAACGTAGACAAAGTGCAGCTCCACAGCACAATCATTGCACACTGGCAAACTAGCACAGGATTCCGGAGAAGTCTACAGTAACGTCACGGGGTGAGCTCAGCTTTCAATCAGATCATGAATCCTGCAAGTACAGTCAGCGGAACATTTGGTGTGTAAATTCGCATTCATTGTGTGCTGAGGATTCATATAATAATCACACCACAGCAATACAGGGGGCTTAAAGAAAATCATGCCAGATTAATAACATTTCTCTATGGTGTATTGATATGACAACAATCTAGTGTAAACTTTGCAAATAAAAACACGAGTGACATTAACATTGTGTATTAGAGACCGGGTGTACTCAGAGGAGCATTATACTAAGGTCTAATAAAAGCCTAAGCACATACTGACCTTTTACTAGACCTGCTCCTGAACACTTACAGTCCTGCCATTACTTTCTATGCCTTTATTTCACACATAAGTTCCCCCTTATTGAGGGGTCTCTGATCCTATAAACAGAGCTGGAACTAGGGAGTTCTGGGCCCAGATGCAAAGAAAAAATATGCTTTGGCCCCAATGATACCCCAGGTAACTCGGTGGGGAGCTTTGGCGGTGCGGCGATGACGGCTGTGGACCCTTGTATCAGCAGGGGCCACTGTACTGCTGCACCAATGGTAGTTCAGCCCCTGCCTATAAACTAGCAGGGAACAGGATTATGCCGAGATTTCAAGCATTGGAAAGACTACTGGAAGAGATCAAGCGGAGGTAATAGCTGCAATGTTTCAGTTGGTCACTATATAAGACAGATCAGGTTCACACATACAAACTTAAAGCTGTGTACACGTTTTTCTGATCATCGTACAGATCACATGATAAACAGGTGTATGTGTAAGTATATACGGTGCAACGGTCATGCCAAATTGATGCAAATTGCGTAACATTGTTTCATCGGATCTTCCGGTTTTGTGAATGAAATAATGTTGTTCTAAGCTGGCAGCGTGAGCGTGTCTTCCATGCCCTGCATTAGGGCTGCCATGGTGGGCATGCATTGTCAAATGTTTGTTGGAGCAAAGGGTTATGGGAACAGAAATCCACAGATCCGCCCGTAGTGTGCGCGTAAGGATGAATCGTCACGCTGATCAAGAATTGAAATGATAATCTATCGTTTAATAAATCGGATGGTGTGTAAAAACGCAGTGTCTACCGAGCTTAACGTGTTACTTCCTCTGTAAATCACAGATGTGTGAGAAGATGAACGAGAACCTTCACGTATAAACACTAATTCAGTCTTCAGTCATTATTATATACTGATGTCAGGATTATGAGCTATGCTGGTAACTGTATTACATGAGTATTACAAACACTAACTGTACCTGTGTCCTCTTATCACACCTCTGTATGTGATTGTCAGTTACATACATACAAACAAACATAAAGGACTATGAAGAATATTTTCTATTAGAGATAGTTCTTATAAAGGACATTACATCCCTACAAAAAGCAGACTTTATGCCAGAAATTCCAAGAGAGGAAACTGCAGCCAGCATCTAATATACAGAAATAACGAGCTTGCACACAGCAAAAGAAAAGCATTCTGCATCTGTGTCTGCAATGTGTTGCATCCTTTAAATAAGGGGATCTGGGAACAGACACAGCTTGTTTATGCTCCTGTATGTTAAACATTCGCCTAAATCAATATAAAGTTGAAGATTCCTATAAGACGTCACCATGCAGCTTAGGTGCAGACATCCCCTGAATGACCGTGTTACTCGGGACAGCAGAATACTCTACAAAACCTCTCCGGCATAAGTCAGATAGATCACAAAAACAGCCGGAGAAATCTCACCGCCTTCTAACCATGAACACGTATTGGACGGATTTACCTCCGCCGGGGGGGGTGTAACCAGAGAGGCGAAAGGACTATCAGACCCCCGAGGAAAGGGAACGATAAGACGTCACAGTGCAAACCCACATGGAGAGTATGGCGAGACCAGCAAACGAGCATGTTACAATAGTGAGATGAGATGCAATTGTCACTGACATTTCTTAGGAGTGCTGCAAAGCCCGTAAAAACGTATAGGAGCGAAGTCATCGGGAAACGCGTTCAGGTATCAGCCCCCTGCTGGCAGCACGAAGCTACAGCGGCAACATCTCTGTATAGCTGAGCAAATAAGCTGTGAACAGTCTCCTAAACCAAGAGCAAAAGCCACCAGATCATCAAGAATAATGAAGACCCCAAAACATGACAGACAAAAGCGCCTTGAATCATCTCCCAAATTAACAGATCAGACCCCATTCTTTTCATTTCCTATAACAATATTTAAAGGTCTCCGAAAAAATGATTTGCTACAACAACCTCAAATGCTTCTACTATACACACAATCCTTAGTGGTGTAATAACGCTCCCATAATTAGTGTGTGTTCTGTGTTACTCTACTTAGCCGTCATGTACTTTGCGCAGAGCATTTAAGTATCCTCTTAATTGCAGTTATCTATTTTAGAGGATAGATTAAAGCTTGGGGGACACATCAAACTTTCACCAAATGCAAAACAGGTACTGACATTACCAACTACATAAAGTCCCAATGAGCACGTGTACACACCAGCACGATCTGCGGCTCTCTTTTACAGACATTGGGGTAGATCCAGAACTACGTTTGCCGTACGTTTATTCGCATAGCGTATTTTCGTGCGCGTAAATTCGTTACACTCCCCTCGGCACACCCCTTGAATGTACGTATTTTGTCAAGATACGCTTTCCAAACCCTACCTTAACTTTTTCCAACGTAACCGCAGTCATACGCACACGTACGTATGGGCTAGACGAATTTACGCAGCTAAGCACGCCCATACTGTACACTTTAAATACAACCCCCCGCCTACTTCATGTATTTCAGACGTATTTCACGTAAATATTTACGTGACACATACATGAATGGCCCATACGTTCACAATTATGCTACGCTATTGAGCATATTTTCTATGGTACGCATGTGCAATACTTACACTCGATTTTACGTCTCCGCCACGCGTAAATTCGCTCCGAAGCGTTGTTCTGGATCAGGCCCATTGTTCTACTGCCGATTAGTAAAATGAGGAAAGTCATAAAATCAATGAATTGCTTCAGAATAATAAAACATTATTAATAATTAATAATAAAGCATTGGAGCATAGACACCAACATGAAATTGTTCCAAACACTTATTTATGGTGTAATCAGCAGAAACTAACAATCCTGAGGCACACCGTGATTCATACATTATTCCAGCCATTGATTAAGGGAATCCAATATTCATTTACCCAGCGAGCAGCTTCTTCCGCTAGGCACGGACAGCGACACATTTTAGGATACATAAGGGCGGATGTTACACTGCAGAAAAAGCCATAAAATCAAATCTGAGCAACTATAAGAATTCAGAAAGTTCAGGCTCAATCTTCTGTGTGACATTTTCACATGCAGAAAGATTCTAAACATCCACCATTTCTACACTGAGCATAACTAACGACAACTCCAATGTCCATTAAATAGAGACAACACATTACAACCCAACTCTATAGGCTGGGAAGTCATAACGGAGAACCTGACTGGTATAAATCATCAGCATGAAGGTCGTATGTTGGCATTGCTATTAAATGTCATTACCTGGAATGCCAAAGACGACGGCTAATCCCAGCTGCGTCACCGGCTCTAAACCCAGAGTGAGAAGATTCCTCAAAACAAAATGAATGCATCAATAAACGCAACACACGTTACTACCGGAAGGCGATCAGTCCAAACTCTGCGCAGACGTTTCCGAGTACCCGTCCAGGGCTCAAGTTTATGGCAATATTAATAATTGAGACACCTTAATAATAAAAATAACAAAAAACGAAACAGCAATGAGGTTAGAAAGAGGATGCTAAAAAGAAATTCAATTTTATTTAAAGACTATTCCAGACTGATAGAAGCCACTCGCTCTCCCAAACAAATGGGGGTTTGGGGAAAAGCTGAAAGAAAATCCGTTACTCCCCTGCAAGTATGATCCCCACGAATGGAGAACGTTTCAGAGTTCAACCAAACACAGAGATATAGGAGACTGCGCAGCTCTCTGAAGAAGCATTCAACACACTTTTTTTTAGCTTTTAATAATGATTTTTTTTTCAGTGGAGAAGGAAGAATAGATATTAGAAGTGAACGCTCAGAATAAAACTCAACGGGTCTCTTTCCATATTTGGCGACAAGCAAGTGCAAGAAAAGGGGGTTTGTTCATTTTCCGTTTAGTTTTCGCTCTTTTGCACGTCTGCGTTTTGCGTCGCCGGAGAGGAAAGCTTCAGGTTTTTCTGCAGGACGTGTGCGTCTGCCGGCTCTATCCTCTTGTAATAGTTCTTCTTGGTTTCGATGATCTCAAAGCCGAATTTTCTGTAGAAATCTATGGCGGACTCGTTGCTGATCTGAACGTGCCTGTAATGAGAACATAGAACATCTGTACTGGAAGCGTATGATGAGAAGACTGACCACACTAATTACGGTCCACCCCTAGGTATCCTGCGTAGACTGACGATAACCATACACTAACATAAGTCTTCTCAGACTCGTAGATATGTAAAATGCTGGAGATTGGTAAAGTCAGGACGGGTACGCGGTGTATCCACACTCCCTTACTGTACGTTATAATGCTTCCCAACACTTGTAATCGCCACCCGAACCCTGACGGAAATGCAAGTCACCCGAATTCAGGATACTGTGGACTGTGTTTCAAATGGGTCGCACATACGTGGACACAATCTAACTGCACACAAACAAAGCGGGAAACAGGACACAAGATTGGTTCCATAAACGCTCATAAATCTACGCGATCAGATCCCGGTCCATTACCTCTCCTGGGGTAGCCACCAAGGGAAACAATCTAGATTATTTTTATGCTTTAATGTATCAACGCAACGACGGGTTAAGATGAGGCCGGTGACCACTGTAGTTACCATTGTCAATGTAAACTGATAAATCCTTAGGACAGTGTACATAGGACACTATTTGTACTGTATTCCGGCTGAGCTCTGTTTTCTACATTGTGGTTTTTTTTGTGCTTTGGTTTTAATAAAAAAAAAACTTTAAAAATAAATTGAAAGAAAAAAATACTTAAAAAAAAAAAAATAAAGAAAATAAGAAAAAGGGGGACACAAGGGACCTGGATGATGGTCAGCAATAAAAGCCGGTCACACTGAACAGGACAAGACACTCACAGATAGATGTTGTCGAAGGTGCCGTCCTTTTCACAGATGTTTAACACGTGGTTCAGCATCTTTGTTCCTGTAGAGACAAAACCAAAATCTGGATGACGACGTCAAGTAAACGGACAAGGAATTCCCGGTGTGTGGCACCTATTTATCTGGTTATACCACGTTCATTATACCGGGCATGAAAATAGATACAGAAACCTGAAAAGTGGAAGATTAACCGAAAGGACAATCGCTGGTCTGACTATACAGTACTATTAATGACTGACGACAGTGTAATATCAGTCATATATGAGTTATCAGGGACGCGGGGACACATACCTATTCCTAGTCGGCGGTATGGAGCCAGGCAGCCCAGGGTCATAATGTAAAGTCTCTTCTGATTCTGGGAGTGATCCACTCTGCAACACACAGCTCCCACCGCAATGTCATTAAAATAGGCTGAAAGGGAGAGACAGAAGAGTCCGTGAGATGAGTGTCGTCACAAACATAAAAACATATACACACCTTCATGACTGGAGACGGGTGTGTGTTATCTATCTAATAGACCATTATTAGAAGCAGTAACATTGCAGAGTTCAGCCAGGATCTTTTCCCTCTCCGTTAAGGCAGAGCTGTTGCCTGGTCAGCACAGTCGCTGCTATTGTATATTTTAAGACTTTATAAACTGTAGATCTCCCTGTCTTCACTTAATCCTAGCATCGGCACGTACCCAGCTTCGCCAGCTCCCCCACTTCCAGGACGTCCTTGTAGAACTTGTCATTGTAGCTGACGGGGAAGATCACCTGGTTGAGCCTCTTCAGCTGCTTTATGTTATGTGGAGTCACATCTCCCAACTCGATCCGGCTACTGAAACAAACAAACTCTGCTTAATGGTGGAGGGACGCCGCGTCCTCACATCAAATCAACACGTCATTTATATATGAAAAATGTAAATAAATCAGATTCTAAGGTATGGGGGAAACCTTATCTGCTATATAAGGGGCGAGCATCACCCAATGGCAGATAGTACCTTCAGTACTCCAATACTGTCAGCATGATCCAAAGGCATAGTCATAGTGGATATCCAGCAAGGCATGATGGGAGCAGTAGTGTCACACCCGGGTGCATCAGATTACTTATGTATTCCCTATACTATGAGTGTGCTACACCATGGTACTGGAAGCCTAATAACCCGCACTCATTCACTCAAACCTTTTACACAACCCTCAGAGCGCCAAGAAATTCCCTTTATATAAGAACCAATGAACTGCACTACAAAGGGGCATCACAGGATCATTACACACTGTGGTATTGGTAATGAGCACAATAGAGACATGTTAATTAAGACCTCATTTGTTAGCCTCAATAAATCACAGAATTATAGTGGATGTCTTATGGTTTCAGCTTCTTTAGTATTAGGTCAGCACAGTGGCTCTAGTGGTTAGCACCTCTGCCTCACGTCTGAAGGCATGGCTGATCTGTGTGGAGCTTGTTTGTCCTTCCCATGTCTCTGACACCACAATGGTCAGGGGCTCTGCAGAATCAGTGGCTCTGTATGAAGGATGACGACATACAGACTGGGCAATGCGAATGACGGAGGGGAATCCTAAATCCATGACAACTGTGCCTCTAACCTCTCATGTCTCTAATACTTCAAGTTTTATTGTATACTCATTACAACTGTAATTATTAATCAAACAATCAGAATTTTAACTAAACCCGGTGTATTTCCAGCATCTGGTCATATTTTCTCATTTAGCAGAGAAACTAGTTTTCTTCAGATTTTTGAGCATTCATAAGACTAGGTCCGGATTCAGTTACATAGTTTTCATCTTACGTAAGTTGTTTTAAGAATGACTACGCATGCGTGGGAGCTTATTTACCCCATCTACGCACCATTCCTGTACGTAGATTGCGTAAGCGCTGTCTTTAGCTCGTAGTAGCTCCTTCACGTATCCCTTCTACTATCTCTATTACTATTGGTGACTCCACCCAAGCCCGCTGCCGGGGGCGACATCCTAGACTCCTCCCACTGACCTGCCGCTTTCATCTCCGCAACAACGCTCGCCACTAAAATGCTCATTCACTCTGGACTACTGCAACATTCTCCTCTGTGGCCTCCCCCTGGTCCGTCTCACACCCCTACAATCTATACTAAATGCTGCAGCCAGGCTCATCTTCCTCTCCCAACGCACTGCCTCCACCTCCCCTCTCTGTCACTCTCTACACTGCCTCCGCCTCCCCTCTCTGTCGATCTCTGCTCTGGCTTCCTGTCCCATTCAGAATTCTCTTTAAGCTCCTTACCACAACTTACAAGTCTCTATCCTCCTCCACCGCTCCCTACCTCTCCTCCCTTATCTCCATCAACGCTCCCTCCCGTCCACTGCGCTCCGCTGGAGACCGTCGCCTCAACTCCAACCTGATAACTACTTCTCACTCCCACATCCAAGACTTCTCCCGGGCCGCCCCTCTCCACTGGAACAACCTACCACGTCCTATCAGGCAATCCAGCACTCTCCAACAAACGCTCCGCTCCCTTAAAACCCACTTCTTCAGGCTAGCCTACCCTTCCTCCACCTAA
>WWET01001338.1:36487-47638 GCA_011038615.1 Limnodynastes dumerilii | reverse complement strand
TTCCTAATGCACCCACCGCCTCTCTCCCCTCCAGAGGAGGGACGACCGGTTAACCCTGTCGGAACTTTAGTGCCGGGGTTTCACTAACCCCCTTACACGTTGATCAGACCAACCGCTGAGCAGGCGATAGGGACCAATATGGCTGCCGCCACTTACCACCTATTACCAGCCACAACCAATCATAATAATGGAAAGACCTTTCTACCAAGACTAACCAGAGAGTCCTAATGACCACTGCAGGGAATTCTAGGACACAGGTGGCTATGGTATCAGCTCATTTCATTTCCACATTAGGTTACGAGGACTGGAGAGACAGAATATAGAAATAAACATACAATCAGCTCGTGAAACCTTCATATATGAAGCTTGTGAAAAGTATTTAATACGCACCAGAATTCAGCGACGGCCGCATGGCTCATAGCTATAAATAGCCTCTGACCGTCCTGCGGAGGAATGCGTTACCCTGGAACTGATCCTGCTGCACATCACTCCACCAAGCCCAAAATACACTCACAGCTATAAACCTGGTGCACACGGATCGTGAGAGAGTTTGGTGCAAGGTTTAGTGCAAAGTCCAGTCACTGCAACCACAGCAATGGTCGACCCCCTATAGGATCCATCACACAGCGCAGGATCTAAATTACCCATATACCGGTCTATACTAGAGCCATATATACGCTTTACTCTCATACCAGGACAGCAGGAAGGGATGGTAGGAAGGCTAGATAGATAAAATGGTTGAACATTGGCTGCCGAAACACCGTTCAAGATGGCTACAAGCCGTGGATAAAACCACTATAATAATAATAATAATAATAATATAATAATATCTACCACAAACATTTACAACCAAGGGACACAGCGAGGAAAAGGCCTTAAACACAGGCATCGTTCCTGCCCTGAAGCTTTCCTGGGGTAGCAGGAATAAGCATCACCCTGGTCAGCCTCAGCAGACAGATAATATGGAGGCTAAACGCAGCTCACCCACCAGGACACAGGCCACGAACTACGTTGCAAAATGCAAATAAACTCAATTGGCAAATCTGTGCCTATATTCCATTTATACTGCAGAGCGAGAGGCTTTTACACTCAGAATTTACCATATGAATGCTTTAGCGATCACATTCACATGAGAGAAAAAGCAGATGTTCGAGCCCGGAAAACGGGCCGTGCCAAAGAATTAGCCGCTGATCGATGCTACGGCGCTCTACAGCTCGATCCACCTTATCAGGTTTACAGGACCCTGGCGTCCAAAATCAGCAAACAGCTCCTCCTGAATCCCTGCAAACCATCAGAGCCGCACCAGGAAGAAAGACGCTCGTAGGATGAGCTCTAACACCGATCAGCTGCAGATAAACACTTGCAGATATCTAAATAACAAATAGCAATTATATTTTACAAGTAAGATGCGAGTAAAAAGTTCAGGCTCTCCTCCCCTTTTCTAGGCTGGCAGCTAAGGGAAGGGTCTGCTAATCACAGTGCTCTCTGTGCAATCTGGGAGTGGACAGCCACACAAGCAGCACGGATTGCCTTCACATACAGGTAACACAGGTAGCAACCACTTACACGAGCAACCAACGCCTTCAAACCATTTCTAATACAAAGAGCAGATGAGAAAAATATGCATTGCCTTTTCACAGGAGCATCATATCTACACTATCTATTACATTAGTCGTATTTATTAATAGCCTAAACTAAAAAAAATGTACTACAGACAAACAAAGAATAAAGGGCTTTATATACACATCCAAACAAACATTAGGAGATCATACAAACCATTACCTGCACTGCAGAGAGGGGGACAATCATCCCCCACATTATAGAGCATGGGTAAAGCAATGGCGTCCCATACACACATTATCTACTAGTGTCAACTAACCTAAAAGATATCGAGCTGGGACACAGAAAACCAAACACTTCATGTGATTAATGTCTCCATAGCCAGGGATATGTCACATGCCGGTATCTAACTAGCATATAAAGTCGTTTAATGGCTATTAAATCTAAGAGTGCTTGTTAAAGGGCACTTTACTAGACTTGGGCGACGAAACCAGTAAGACCAGCAAGAGAAATCTTTACACTAAGTACCTTAATCAGGTGTATTACCATACAATGATGTGCCAGATAAATGTATAGGGCCCGACTCAATTAGCTTCGCATCTGCGTTATTTTCAGTGCGAAGCGAATCCCGCTAATTTTTCCCATTAATTTTTATGCACCCCATAGAGGTGGGCCTAAAAATAGGCGAATTGTGCCTACCGTATGACGGGAAAAAGTGCGCCGCGAGCTTTTCCCAGACTAATAGAATCAGGCCCATAGCGTGTATGTTACACCAATTTGGCGCACAGAAATCCCACAACCCCCTGCTCCAACTACAATTTGAATATTCATGTCCACAAAGGCCAGGAAGAATCACATGGAGAAAGGGGATCCTCATACACTGCATTTCCCTAATATTATGACAGCGTTTGATCACTGAAATTGAAAAGTTTAAACAATGATAAAACAAACAATATCTCACTGCAGCGAACACACTTACTCAATATCATTTCACATGTCTAACGTGTGATTGTAACGATAATCAATGGAAAAAGCAGTGTGCATCCAGCTTAAGTCCTATAATCATTCAGAGAATTGCCTTTAAAGCTCATTAACAAACACACCCACAACAGAGGTGACATCCTCACAACTCCTCTACTATACTTCGCAGTGACACGAAACCGAGCTCATGACGTCTGAGGATTGCTAGTAAGACTCTACACAGTGGAATATTAAAGTCAAACTATTGCCGGTCATGTATAAAATGGCTTCCGACGCACCCCCCGAGGATCTAACTAGGGGACATAGCTGGAGGGACAGGGTTATAGCTAGATTTACAGAAGTTCTGAAGAAAAAGTTAAATGCAGGTCAGGAAAACCATGTGGACATTTTAAAGAACCAGTCGATAAAAATAAAAGCCAATTCTACTTATGAGGGGACTACACTGGTGTCAGGAGGAGGATTAGCAGCCAAGGCTTTCCAATGAACAGCTTGAGACTGACGGGATGAATGTGAAAGAAGTAATGGTTAAACAGATGCAAAAACACAACATAGTTTTAGAAATAAAGCGACACGAACTATATTTAGCATTCTCCACATGTGGTCCCCGGTGTACACTAAATATAGTGTGTCCTCAGGAACATCCATCACTGTTTTGCAACAATCCCAGCTCTTTAGCAGGCATCTATATATCTATATAGGAGTCCAGGCCTGTTACTTTATTACAACTCCGAAATATTCCAAGATGGGACCTGCAGCGAGCATAATACGTATTATACGATACTTGCTGCATTCAAAATGGGTCACAAAACAGATCTCATTCAGCAGTAATCTAGTACATGCTATAATGCCTTCAGCTGCAGTATAGAGGTTCCCTGTAATCATACAGTATGGGTCATAGTGCACATGCTGACATTAGGGTAATATAATGGGCACATATCACAGTGGACCTCTCTGGTATACAGGGATTAATATTTATGATACATAGGAAGCAGCACCGAGTATAGAGTGAATATTACAATGGTTGGTGCAGTATAGAATGGTGGTCAGTGGCATATACAGAACATATATTGCTATTTAGTGCACATACCAGAAGATGTCAGTGTGGGATATAAGATGCATATTACAGGACTTGCCTACAGCATAGAGTATATAATGACATAGTTGTCATTATGGCTTATAGTATGTATAATACACGGCACAGAACACAGGGTCAGCGTGGCATGCAATAATAAAGAGGTGAGTGCTGTATACAGTGTATAGAATAATGGAGATGTCCATGTGGTATATATAATGCAGGAATCAGTGCTGCATTTGGGGATCATAATACAGAGGTAGTGTGTGGTACACAGGGAACATATTAACAGCAAGGTCAGTGCTATACATAAAATAAAGGGTATATAATACTTTAGTGTGATATACAAAGTATATAAAGGAGAAGGTTACCAATGCCTGTAAAAGAATGACAGGACATGCAATACATATACAATACAGGGGTCAGTGTGGTATCTAGTGTATACACCACAGGGGTCAGTGTGGTATATAACAAGGGGGAGGGGACACCTCAGTAGTATACAGTGTATATAATACATAGAGGAGGCCACCTTGGTATCCAGGGCATATGATTAAACAGAGGCCTGTATGACTTATTTTAGGAAGGACGATATAGTAATAACACGGGGGGAGGGGTATATTGTATATATACTACAGGGGCACACAGGGTATAGAGTAATACAGAGGTATGTAGGGTATAGAATAATGATACAGGGTATATAGTAAGACAGGTGTACACAGGGTATATAGTAATAAAGAGGTAAACAGGGTATATAGTAATAATACGGGGGAGGGTCATAGTATATCGGTATACAGGGTATATAGTAACACAGCAGTACACAGGGTATATAGTAATAATACAGGGAGAGGGTTATAGTATATTGGTGGTACACAGCGTATTTAGTAATAATACAGAGGGTCATAATATATTGGTATAGAGGATATACAGTAGTAATAATACAGGTGTATAGAGGATATACAGTAGTAATAATACAGGTGTATAGAGGATATACAGTAGTAGTAATAATACAGGGGTACACAGGGTATATAGTAATAATACAGGGGTACACAGGGTATATAGTAATAATACAGGGGTACACAGGGTATATAGTAATAATACAGGGGTACACAGGGTATATAGTAATAATACAGGGGTACACAGGGTATATAGTAATAATACAGGGGTACACAGGGTATATAGTAATAATACAGGGGTACACAGGGTATATAGTAATAATACAGGGGTACACAGGGTATATAGTAATAATACAGGGGTACACAGGGTATATAGTAATAATACAGGGGTACACAGGGTATATAGTAATAATACAGGGGTACACAGGGTATATAGTAATAATACAGGGGTACACAGGGTATATAGTAATAATACAGGGGTACACAGGGTATATAGTAATAATACAGTGGTACACAGGGTATATAGTAATAATACAGGGGTACATGTGGTATATAGTAATAATACAGGTGAGGGTCATAGTATATTGGTATACAGGGTATATAGTAATACAGGGAGAGGGTCATAGTATATTGGTATACACGGTATATTGTATTAAAGGAGTACACAGGGTATATTGTAATACAGGGGTACACGGTAACAATACCAGGGTACACAGGGTATTTAGTAATACAGGGGGGTCATGGTATATTGGTATAGAGGGTATATAGTAATAAAGGGGTACACAGGATACTAATAATAAAGGGGTACATTATATAGTAATAATAATACAGGGGGTCATAGTATATTGATATACAGGGTATATAGTAATATTAATAAAGGGGTACACAGAAATATAGGAGTACCTAGGATATATAGTAGTAATACAGTGGTACACAGGGTATATAGTAATACAGGGGGGCATTGTATAATAAAGGAGTATACAGGGTGCTGTAAAAGCACAGGGGTACACATGGTATACAGCAATAACACAGGGTATATAGTAATACAGGGGTACACATTGTATATAGCAACAACACAGGGTGGTATACAGGATATTTAGTAATACAAGGGGTCATAGTAAATTAGTACATAGGATATACTGTAATAAAGGGATACACAGGATATTTAGTAGTAATACAGGGGTAGGCAAAGTATATTGTAATGTTTGGTATACAGTAATAATAGGGTATACAGGGTATATAGTAATACAGAGGGGTCATAGTATATTGGTACACGTGATATACTGTAATAAAGGGGTACACGAGATATATAGTAGTAATACAAGGGTATACAGTAATACAGGAGTATACTGTAAATGTATGGTATACAGTAATAGCAGGTATATAGGTACACATGATATACTGTAATAAAGGGGTACACAGGATATATAGTAGTAATACAGGCGTATACAATAATACATCAGTAGGCAGAGAATATTGTAATAATGCATGGTATACAGTAATAATAATCGGGTATATAGTAATAGAGTGGAGTCATTGGTGCACAGGGTGTATAGTAATAAAGGGGTACAGGATATATAGTAGTAACACAGGGGTATACAGTAATACAGGGTTAGGCAGAGTATACAGTAATAATAATCGGGTATATAGTAAGAGTGGGGTCATTGGTGCACAGCGTGTATATTGGTGCACAGGTTGTATATTGGTGCACAGGATATACTGTAATAAAGGGGTACAGGATATATAGTAGTAATACAGGGGTATACACTAACACAGGGGTAGGCAGAGTATATTGTAATAATGTAAGAGATACAGTAATAATAATCGGGTATATAGTAAGAGTGGGGTCATTGGTGCACAGCGTGTATATTGGTGCACAGGGTGTATAGTAATATAGGGGTACAGGATATATAGTAGTAATACAGGGGTATACAGTAATACAGGTAATGTTTGGTATACAGTAATAATAGGGTATACAGGGTATATAGTAATACAGAGGGGTCATAGTATATTGGTACACGTGATATACTGTAATAAAGGGGTACACGAGATATATAGTAGTAATACAAGGGTATACAGTAATACAGGAGTATACTGTAAATGTATGGTATACAGTAATAGCAGGTATATAGGTACACATGATATACTGTAATAAAGGGGTACACAGGATATATATATAGTAGTAATACAGGCGTATACAATAATAATACATCAGTAGGCAGAGAATATTGTAATAATGCATGGTATACAGTAATAATAATAGGGTATATAGTAATAGAGTGGAGTCATTGGTGCACAGGGTGTATAGTAATAAAGGGGTACAGGATATATAGTAGTAACACAGGGGTATACAGTAACACAGGGGTAGGCAGAGTATATTGTAATAATGTAAGAGATACAGTAATAATAATCGGGTATATAGTAAGAGTGGGGTCATTGGTGCACAGCGTGTATATTGGTGCACAGGTTGTATATTGGTGCACAGGATATACTGTAATAAAGGGGTACAGGATATATAGTAGTAATACAGGGGTATACACTAACACAGGGGTAGGCAGAGTATATTGTAATAATGTATGGTATACAGTAATAATAATCGGGTATATAGTAAGAGTGGGGTCATTGGTGCACAGCGTGTATATTGGTGCACAGGTTGTATATTGGTGCACAGGATATACTGTAATAAAGGGGTACAGGATATATAGTAGTAATACAGGGGTATACAGTAATACAGGAGGGGTACAGGGTATATAGTAGTAACACAGGAGTATACAGTAATACAGTGTTAGGCAGAGTATACAGTAATAATAATCGTGTATATAGTAATAGAGTGGGGTCATTGGTGCACAGGGTGTATAGTAATAAAGGGGTACAGGGTATATAGTAGTAACACAGGAGTATACAGTAATACAGTGTTAGGCAGAGTATACAGTAATAATAATCGTGTATATAGTAATAGAGTGGGGTCATTGGTGCACAGGGTGTATAGTAATAAAGGGGTACAGGGTATATAGTAGTAACACAGGAGTATACAGTAATACAGTGTTAGGCAGAGTATACAGTAATAATAATCGTGTATATAGTAATAGAGTGGGGTCATTGGTGCACAGGGTGTATAGTAATAAAGGGGTACAGGGTATATAGTAGTAACACAGGAGTATACAGTAATACAGTGTTAGGCAGAGTATACAGTAATAATAATCGTGTATATAGTAATAGAGTGGGGTCATTGGTGCACAGGGTGTATAGTAATAAAGGGGTACAGGGTATATAGTAGTAACACAGGAGTATACAGTAATACAGTGTTAGGCAGAGTATACAGTAATAATAATCGTGTATATAGTAATAGAGTGGGGTCATTGGTGCACAGGGTGTATAGTAATAAAGGGGTACAGGGTATATAGTAGTAACACAGGAGTATACAGTAATACAGTGTTAGGCAGAGTATACAGTAATAATAATCGTGTATATAGTAATAGAGTGGGGTCATTGGTGCACAGGGTGTATAGTAATAAAGGGGTACAGGGTATATAGTAGTAACACAGGAGTATACAGTAATACAGTGTTAGGCAGAGTATACAGTAATAATAATCGTGTATATAGTAATAGAGTGGGGTCATTGGTGCACAGGGTGTATAGTAATAAAGGGGTACAGGGTATATAGTAGTAACACAGGAGTATACAGTAATACAGTGTTAGGCAGAGTATACAGTAATAATAATCGGGTATATAGTAATAGAGTGGGGTCATTGGTGCACAGCGTGTATATTGGTGCACAGGGTATATAGTAATAAAGAGGCACATCGGGTGCTGTAATAACCCTGGGGTACGCGGCCATGTGACAGCTCACCCCTTCATGGTGTCCGCCGGTGCTCGGAGGCAGTATCGGGGCGATGTCTCTGGGGCAGGAGGCTCGGTCCGGGGGTGTCGGTGGGGACGGTGCTCCCCCCGCTCTGACGTAACTT
The DNA here is from genome assembly GCA_011038615.1 of Limnodynastes dumerilii. Lineage (NCBI taxonomy): Eukaryota > Metazoa > Chordata > Amphibia > Anura > Limnodynastidae > Limnodynastes > Limnodynastes dumerilii. Next base: position 39,167 of record WWET01001338.1, on the reverse strand, counting down.
AGGGTCGATGTCTCGCTCTCTGCGGCCCCCCCTGACCTCAGGCACGTGACCCAACCGCGTGCACGCGCCACCCCACACTCCTCCGAATGGCGCGAAGGCTCCCGAGCCGGGAGAACGGTGCACGCATGCGCAAATCATCCGCCAATCCCTTCGCCCAATGCGATCAAGAATCATCGCGCCTGCGCCTCTCGGACACCAATTAGAACATGTCATCGAATGATGTCCAATGCGCAGGCGCGTATCTGATCACGTGACAACTGACAGTGACCGGAGGTTGCGCACGCGTCAAACCATCATTTCTAAAGCATCATGAAGGCGCATGCGCACTGAGCTATAAATAGACCATTCCGGGGGCAGGGTGGGGAGGATAGTACTACAGGGTTACAGGTGGGGGAGGGGGCATATGGGGTATAATAATACAGGGGGTAGTGAGATATATAGAGTATAATATTACAGAGGTGGGGTAGTGTGGTATATAGAGTATAATATTTAAGGGGGGTAGTGAGGTATATAGAGTATAACAGGGGGCGCAGTGTGGTATATAGAGTATAATATTACAGTGTGGTGCATAGAGTATAATATTACAGTGTGGTGCAGTGTGGTATATAGAGTATAATATTACAGGGGGGTTAGTGTGGTATATAGATATTACAGGTGGGGCAGTATGGTATATAGAATACAATATAACGGGTTGTATTGTATATAGGGTACTCTTATGGGGGGCAGTATGGTATATAGGGTACAATATAACGCGTTGTATTGTGATATATAGGTTCCAATATAACGGGTTGTCGTGTGGTATATAGGGTACAATATAACAGGTTGTAGTGTGGTATATAGGGTATTCTTATGGGGGACAGTGTGGTATATAGGGTACAATATAACGGGTTGTATTGTATATAGGGTACTCTTATGGGGGGCAGTATGGTATATAGGGTACAATATAACGGGTTTTATTGTGATATATAGGGTACAATATAACGGGTTGTAGTGTGATATATAGGGTACTGTTATGGGGGGGCAGTGTGGTATATAGGGTACAATATAACGGGTTGTAGTGTGGTATATAGGGTACAATATAACGGGTTGTAGTGTAATATATAAGGTACAATATAACGGGTTGTAGTGTAATATATAGTGTACAATATAACAGTGTTTGTAGTTTGGTACAGAGCACTAGTGATGGACGGATTTGGGTGTTCTGTGTGGTATACAGGGCACAGATTATGGGAGTCAGATGGTATATACAGCTGATATTAGGGGGGCAGAGCTGTACACAGGGGACAAATTGGGGGGACTGCAGGTTATGTGGGATCAGATTTACAAATTGAGGAATTATACTAGGGGGGTTCAGAGTGCTATATACAGTACAAGCTTACAGGTTATCAGTGTAATATATAGGGTATATATTACAGGGATTGTCTGTAATACAGCTGTTAATATCTTTCTTATTTTTATATTTTATTTCCCCTAAATAGCACATTGTTCTAGCATAAAAAAATGATCGCTATCAACTGACTGGTTGCTTTGGGGAACACCTTCTTTTTTAGAAGTCTTAGTAATTGCCCCTTAGGGAGATACAACCGGAAAAACAAGATTCAGGGTCAGGTGACTGTAAGAGGCTATACCGACCTGGCCAAAAATCCGGAGACACCTGAACCCAAGGTCTATAGGAGGGAAGAAGCAGGTTTTCTTTGGAGATCTATGGGAATCTCTGTATTTAGAATGATTGTGGTTCTTACCTTATGCACATAAATGTGGATTATATGGTAATGGAAACTAAACTTTACAGTACACAGGTGACAGGCACTGGGACTTAATGCATGCCCTCTACCATTAGGTACTTTGCTGAAGGGGAAATTAGTTTTTTTAAACAATTAATTCATTTAAACCAGGTGAGGGACAGTTGGAAGCTCAGGAGCGGAGTGATTGTACCTAATGGAATGGGTCACGTTGAAGGGTCTGCTTTTCTTGCACCCTAAAACAGAGATAAGGAAGGAGCCTGAAACACCTTATTAACTCTACAATGCTCTAATAAGCATATATTGAGTGTCATTATTTTATATCATTTTCTTGTAATACCAAGCTTCTTTGTGGTAGACAATACCATTATTTATGAATATATTTTTGGGTCAGACATTTTGACACCCTGAACATCTCCAACCCAATGAGGGCATACGGGAGATGCTGTGGGCTCTGATCGAGTGACTGAAAAACTTTGAATTTTATTTTAAAACTTTGAATTTTATTTGGTCACCTAATTTTCTAACTTGGTTCCAGATACTGACATAGGGCCTGATCCAGAGCTACGAAATTGGCCGATTTCGAGCGAGCGTACGACCGTTTTTTGCGTATTTTCGTACGAAAATTCGCACTGCGCATGCCCAGTATAACAGCTTCCGGTCGGCTGGACGACATGAGCGTATAGCGTTCGTATTGTGTGCTAATTTTTCGCTCGAGGGGCGTGCGTTCAGTACGACGGTCGCCTGGGCGCTCGTTTTACTACAGGGAGGCGGGGATAGCCATTTAAATTGTACAGTATGGGCGTGCTAAGCCCGTACGCTTTGCGTATTATGTGCGAAAATTCGTACGGCCGACGGTAGTACCCAGTGTAGGGTATAGCCGCCGTAAGCAGGTACTTTACTATGGGAGTGTTAGGGGCGTGCATGTTTATTCGCAC